>JAJGOT010000152.1:430000-522500 GCA_022457155.1 Cladopsammia gracilis | reverse complement strand
CAAGATGGCTGCCATCTTGGATTTTACAAAAAATTCAACTTTATCGGAAAAATGCGAAAATTGTTAGAGTTGTGAAAGTGATACAGGTAAACAATTTTCTTGCTTTTGGTAGCGTTTTACACGTTCCTTTCACCGAAAAAGGTGAAAACACGCTTTTTCATTAAAAAATGGCTTGACCTCATGCTACTTATGACGTCACATCTCGTTACCATAGCAACCGATTGTCGCCATACTTTACCAAAATGTTTCTCAAGGACAGCTACTGAAGACAGCATGTACTATGAACAATAAATGCTCTTGAAAAAATGGGAGAAAACCTTCCATGTCGGCGTCTCCAAGCGCGGGAAAACGCGTGCGAGCAAGTCACGATTGGTTTTGGTTTTACTTCTGATTGGTCGAGAAAGTGGCGCGAGATTTTTTAGCCAATCACAAAGTGTAGCACTGCAAAACCAAAGCAATTGTGTAATTACTTTCGATACTCAATTAAAAACTGCTCTATAAAGAAGCTGTAACAATTCCAGCGAGATTATCATTCTGAATTTGATGATGATGTCACAAAAAGATCGAAACGATATTTTATCATTGCCATAATAAGGAATTCAGTTGTTGTAGAATTTCTTAAAATAAATAATCATTGTGTTTATGTCAAACAAACTATGTAGTGGCGTATGTTGCACTTAATATATCAAAGATTTGAGTTTTATTGACATTTGCTTCCACATTGACTGATGAAGGCATCATCTAGCATCCTAAAGTATAGCCTGAGGAAATGATACGGTTAATGTATTTTTTTTTTAATATTTTCATGGATTATTAGCAAATATTGTAGTCTTTTCCTTCAAAAATAAAAAGGGTTTTAGAGTGCAGACAAAAACAAAAAATTTCGATAGAAGCGAACTAAAGATGATCAAAACAAAAGCCTATTTTGCGTCTATGAAAAATGAACAAAGAAAAGTGTTTCCCTCTCACAATAGCAAGAATTATTATTTTTCTATCGGAAATCTCTATTCTGAGCCTTCTTCCTCTTACTTCTATAACTCATTACACGCCGTTAACCCTTCTGAACAAATTCGTTTTTTCTTTCTTTGTCAGCAAGCCAAAAATATATTAAATGCGAATTTCAGCTATGCGAAGTTAGAAAAACGTTTGCTTAAAGATTTGAAACCAATTTTAATATGTTAATTTTCATCAAATCAAATCCCTTTTCAGCTGCAAAATTACACTTTGCGAAAAGTCAATAGAATTGTTTCCTTTTTTCTATTGGTCAAATGCGAGAAAAATAACTTCCCACTGATTTCCGAGTACAATACTCAGCCGGTTTGTAATAAGTTTCATGTGGTGAACAGATTTCGCAAAAGTACAACTTTAATTTTTATTTTAGTGTTTTGAAGCCGCGATGCAAAAGTCTATACGCCCTGATTCAGTTTGACAAAAAGAGAAAAATGAAATCTTAATCCAACGGATAAAAATGCTTGGCTTGGAAAACACGGCTTTGAATAAACGTAGGATGAAGCAGGCCAACGAAGGACGAGTACCGAGGGATGACAATTGGCAAACGGTGGCACATTTTGTACACTTTCGGGTATTTTAGTTCAAATGATTCAATTTAAATTCATTTAAATTTGTGTTCTTTTTGTACTTTGTAATTCATTTCGTTTTTTTATGCAAAAAGATCGTTAGCAAATCAAACTTTTAATCGGTAATATACGATAGTTCATGATGTTAGGTATATTCCTTGATCAGAATTGGCAGTGTTCAGTGTGATCCTATGTGTTTAAGCAGACGATTTCTGATTACCTGTATTCCAACGATCACAAAAAACAAGCCAATGGATTCAAATCATTCACTGTCTTTCAAATTAGGCACTTTTCAAGCAACCTGAAATCATTCTGTTTGCGCAATGTCGTAACAGGTTGTGTTTAAACAGTGTTTTTAGTAATATATCGGATAGTAATGGACATCGTTTAGAACTGCAATCCATTTTTCTCTGCATGTTTACTTTTGGTCTACCTCGTTACTTCAAAAAAACGCGATATTTCATTCAACTTGATTACTAATTGGACAATATATCAGAATTGATACAGAACCTATTTCTAGTATTCGTTTTATAACACCTACATTTTTTCCAAAGCCATGTTTACTTGTTTGCACGTAAAATATGACGAGATTAAAATATTGCCGTAACTTGAGATGAAAAGATTCAACAATGCATCTCTGCTGCCGACGAAAAAAAAATTATCGTTGCGCAGCTGTAGATACGAATACAAAATGAAAACCACAGTTAAAAAAAAATTATGACATTATTTTATATTTGACAGTGTCACTTAGGCTATATGGGTCTTGTGCTAATCAAACAATAGCGAAAAAGTTAATACCGACGTAATTTTATACTCTTATTCCTTTAGTTACCACTGACTTGGAATATACATTTCTCAACTGGCACCGGTTTTTACAGTTAAAGCAAAGTTCATTCTAAATATATCTGTGTCGGTTTTATGTTCCTTTATCTGTCGCCTCCTCCTGAATCAAATTTTTTTACTGCATGAACTAGAATTTTCCGTTTGCTAATGGACAAGGACGGAAACATTCTATAACATGGTTTATTAATGTTTACATAACAATTCTGACACGACAGAATCCAAACGAGTTGTCAGATTTTAGTAGAAAATAGAAACCCTTCTACTGACAAAAAAGGCATGAAGGTCAAAAATTCAACTAATCGAGTACTAGCCTCTGAGATAAGCAGTTTTCTAATGGTAATATTAGTTTTAATAATTTATGTTTATAGATATAATAATTAGTGGATGTTAGTGTTGTTTAATGACAGTCGAATCTTAGAATTATTGTAGTTCTGGGTCCGATTGTTTCAAGAGTGGACATAGCACTATCACTATCTATCCAGTGCCTGGATAAACGTTAACAAAACCAGTGTTATCTATTGTTTAGAGATTTTATTTTATTACATAAACGTCAGTGAAATACAAGGATTTCTTCACCGCGAAAAAACAAATATCTCGAAGATATAAATTTTATCTTCACTGTGAAGAGTGACGGTATCAATATCTTTACATTAACAACCATATTTTTCCTTATTAAATGTCAAACGAACTAATCATTCAATTGATTTTACAAGCGCACGCCCGGAGTGATCGACAAAGGCGACAACCGCGTGCGAAAAACTTTAGAGTCATGGCATAGCGCCATCTGTAATGAAGCGGACAATAACTCAAAGCCATGCACTACCTATAGACAATACTTCATTCTTTTAAATAACGGGTCCCTTCATTAGTGATTTTATTTGCTTTTCTATACTGCATTCCGTTTTCCAATTTTTTTTTTTGACACATTTTACTGTATATATTACTTTAGTTTTGTCTTTTTAACTATTCGTCAAGGCAGCAAATTGGTAGCCGAAAGTTCATTTTGTCAAATAATGTTAAGCCAGAGGACGTTTTTTACATCTTAATCAGCTAAATGTTGTTGGAAATCTTCGGAAAATTTCGGAAAATGATCGAACACTTTCGTACAACCTTCGGACAGTATTCGGAAAATTGCTTTAAACTTCGTAATTAGTGTCACTTATTAAATAAAAATACATGACCGCTTGGAGATATGAAATGTCGGCTCATCCTCGGTGTAAGAACCTGTGAAACTCATGAATGATGTAAAACAATAGAGTCAACTGGGAATGCAATGCTACAAAGGTAAAAAACAAAGGAACAGGTCACAGGTTCTTACACCGAGGTAAACCCGAAATTTCCCTTCACTCGAAGCGAAATGTCATCTCCGCGTATCCATGTATCATCTTTTAAAATGAATAAGGCTTGCCTCATGCAAACCCGAATTTTTGGAAAATTTTAGATTTTACGCAAATTTGAGAACTAACATAGACACAAAACGTGAATCAAGCGAATTATGCTGTAGCGTCATAATCACATTCTTTACAACCAATCACAGCGCGAGTTGTAAAAATGTTACGCCGCCATCTTGGATTTTGAAAGCAGAGAAAGTTGGCGAGAATAGAAGATGCGGCCAAGGGGAGGGCGTCTGGCAAAATGGCGGCTAAACACACGAACGAACTTTAATCTAGCAACTCGCGCGCATTCCAGAAAACGTCTGCATTGCAGGCTACATATAGAGACAACGCCTGTTTAACAAATATATTTTAGTTCGCCATTATGTCCTCTGATAAACAGTGGTTTGACGTCATAGCATGGTCAAAACAAATGTTAAAATGCGAAATTTTAAGCCGCCATCTTAGATTTTGAAACCAGACTGAATGATTGGTAAGAGTAGAAGATGCAGACGAGGGGATGGGCGGTCAAAATGGCGGCTAAACACACGATAAAAAAGATAGATAGATGTGTAAGAAGACCTTAATTCGCAGTACTAAATTGAACTGTAAAGACAAACAAAAGTGAATAAAAAGATAATAACTACAATCTAATAACTAACTTAGAATTAACAATTAACAAATTAAATATATAACAAATAGAACACAAACCGCGGTGATAAACATATTGAACTTATTCATTTTTGATAAAAACTTGACGTTTCGTATGCTACTACATACATTTTCAAAAGTGACCGTTAGTGTTAAAAATGATACGTATATAGTAGTACTATATAAGTATCGTTTTTAACACTAACGGTCACTTTTGAAAATGTATGTGGTAGCATACGAAACGTCAAGTTTTTATCAAACATAAATAAGTTCAATATGTTTATCACCGCGGTTTGTGTTCTATTTCTCATCAAGCTACGATGGCCCAAGAACAAAAGTCTTTAAATATATAACAACTTATGAAGTAAAACGGGCTGCACAAGCGTTCACAAACACGTTGTTATAACGGTTAGTTATTTCTTTACAACCAATCACAGCGCGAGTTGTTAATGAACTTGCGAATGAACTTTAATCTAGCAACTCGCGCGCCTTCTAGAAAACTTCTGCATTGCAGGCTACTAAATGTCTGACTAAAACACACATATGGAAACAACGCCTGTTTAACAAATATATTTTAGTAGTTCATTATCTTCTCTGATAAACAGTGGTTTGACGTCATAGCATGGTCAAAACAAAATGAGGAATTACGAGCGAAGTGAGTAAATCCGCAACCGGCTTTGACCATGGTATGGCGTCAAGCCATTGTTTATCAGAGGACATATAATGCCTAACTAAATTAAATCTATTTGTTAAATGTACCATTATAAAATACATTTTACTTGGAACCAAATCCGGAAAATAACCTTTGCAAATGGCATCGAGCGCATTGAAGAACATTGAAACTGTGGATTTCACAGACAAGAATATGAAGTATTTGTTTAACTTTCTTTTTACTTCTTTAAAAACATATTTTCCTCTGTGGCGGTGATGGAAGTTTGCAGAATGAAATTCTAGTGTTTCGCGTTATCTTTTGACTTGAATTTTCCAGGTTACCGACGTCCTCGAGTCAACAAGCCGCGTCCCGATTTCTGCTCCAAACGTTGGACCGGAAAATAGACACAGAAAAAACCGCTATCTTGCAAACCAAACCGGTTAAATTCATATCATATAGTTCTCGACCAATGAGCGTGCGGGGAATTTTACAGTAAAATGTTTTCAATTCTATTTTACAGGGGAGAATCAACTTGCGATTTATCAACAGAGACCATCATGGCGGGCTTCACAAGGCTGTTCTCAACGGCAGGGAATCTGACGTGGAGAACCTTATATCGGCTGGAAAAGGTAACGATACCCTAACGCGCCAAACGTTAAATATATCGTAGTTTGTGGTACGTATTGCTCACGATAGACAACATTGATCTCGGAACTGAAAGGCACACCACTGGTGTCAAGCGTGAGAAATAAATGCTGTGGGTTTGATTTATATTGGTTTATAATGAGTATCTTTAATGTGCCAGTTAGATACAGTTATTCAGTGAGTGAGTAAGTGAGTCAGTTAGTCAATTACTCGATCAATCAGTCCGTCAGTCAGTTGTTCGTTCAGTCAGTCAGTCAGTCAGTCGATCAGTCAGTCAGTCGGACATTCTTTAAGTTAGTCAATCAGTCAGTCAGTCTGTCAGTCAGTCAGTCAGTCGGACAGTTCGTCCATCCGTCCGTCCGTCCGTCAATCAGTAAGTCAGTCAGGTAGTTGGTCGGTCGGTCAGTCCGTCGGTCAGTCAGTCAGTGAGTCAGTCAGTAAGTCAGTTGGACAGTCAGTAAGTCAGTCAGTCAGTCAATCAGTCAGTCAATCAGTTGATCGGTCAGTCAATCAGTTAGTTAGTCGGCCGGTCACTCAGTCAGTCGGTCGGTCAGACGTCAGTCAGCCAGTCAGTCATCCAGTGAGTTATTCATTTAGTCAGTCAAATGACAAAATTGTTCTTGGTAATGTTCTTCGCAGATATTGATGCGCATGATGAGTACGGTAAAACTCCTCTTCACTGTGCAGTTGGTGCTCAGAAATTGGATATTGTACAGTGCCTTCTGCGCTACAAACCTGACGTAGATGCACACGATGACCGAGATGACACTCCACTACACACTGCGACAAGGACTGGAAACCTAGATATTGTACTGGTCAGTAACATATCCTCTCCCCTCTCCAGAGAGGAGTTTTTACGTAATTTTGTCCTAGTTTCACAGGAGTAAAACGTCTCTTTTGACTGTGCCAGCATAAATCAAAGTATGTTTCTATTGGCTAATGCGTGTTTCTTTTTGGGTCCGTGACATTGCAGGCTTTGTTGCGTGAAGGTCACGCTAATCCGAATGCTATCGGCAATTCAGGCTGCACACCACTTCACATAGCGGCTTATCTGGATCACGCGAACAATGTCTCCATTTGTAAGCTTCTGGTATGCCATACTTTTTCCTATTTTAGGTACCACATCATTCTCATTTATTAATCATTGAAGTGAGTCACTTCCATTCAGAGGGGATAGCGGGGGATGGGGGATGGGGCAAGGTAATACCTGTAGGTGATTTTTTGGTGGCGTTTGATCTGCCTCCCAGAGATAGTTGTCCAATACAAACGCATTCTAACAGTCCGTGAAAACTAAGTTCGGCTTATGCAATTACAGTTGGTCCAAATTGAGGCAGTGACGGTCCATGAATATCGTCCCACAAGGGGACTTTGCGAAAATTTAACGGACCATAACCATATTCATATTGAACGTTTTTGGTCTTCTGAGACCTGAGAGGATCAATCTCCTTCGTAAATTCAAGAATATTACATACTTTATAGCAGTCCAAAACTGTCCAAAACTGTGCTAGGTCGCGTGACGTGATCATGTTATCCCTACGACTTGGGAATTGCGTCATAATTTCGAAAAGCCGCCATCTTGGATTTTCATCATGTAATAAAAGCACCAAAATCGAGTCAAAATTAATTAAAATTAAAAGCAAAATGCCAAAATAAACTTAAAATACAAAATAGTTTATTTAAGCAGAAAATTCTAATTTTGGGTAAACATACTACAAACTATGGTTGCCATGGAAACTTCACATGTCATGAGCAAAAGTCAGTCATATCAAAATGTTTCTACTGAAGATAAATTTAAGGAAAAGTCAGGGAGTTTCGTTGGTATTTATTACTTGCGTCTTAAGATATAAATGTTCAAAGTTAGCGCGGGCACTTATCCCCCGGTCTGAATAGTTAAGCAAGATTAATTGTCTGTGCGTACAAAAAACAGTTACTACAGCTTCCTGATGTGACAATGAGAGATGAATGCATCAGATACAGACTACTTGTCAATTACAGTGCGACAGTATGGATGGCATGGATGTCACTCTCTTGATGTTCGTAGTTCTTGATATTAATTCCATTTTAACTTTCTAATTTTTTTCTCCCATAGTTACAGTACAATGCAAAGCTACTGTCACGTGATCATAAGAATATGACGCCTATAGCCCATGCTGCCTTGCACGGCTGTTATGACGTCATGGTCTGCTTGTTCCATTATTGTGAGTAGATTAAACGAGCATTATGCCTCGCAGGTTTTTGTTATTCGTGGATACCGTTTGCAATTAAATGTTCTACTGTATTCCGAAAACAGTTGATTTCTTTTTACCAGAAATTAAAACTAGCTGATATATAAACTTTCTGTCTTTTTTTCGGCAAACCTCGTAGCCCTGTAATATAAATATTTCTCCTTCCAGTCGACTCAATACTATACTTGGTGATGGAAGTTGGAGGGTCCAGCGGCCACCCTCATGGGGGGGGGGGGGGGGAGGGGGGAGGGGAGTGGGGAGGGGACCGGAGTAAATAACGGGAGGTGAGGCCCGTGGTAAACAAAGGGGGGAGAGATGGCCCGGAGTGGATAAGGGGGGACCCGGGTCCCCGGGATCCCCGACCTCTCTCCTAGATCTACCACACTGCGATGAACAAGATTTCTATTATAACAACACTGACCAATTGTACACTGAGGACACAGAGTATCAGCCGATGTATATTGCCTAGGGAAACCCCTGACCCCTTGTAAATCTGTTTTCTTTTAGATTAAAAAATATTGTTTCTTCAGTAAAATTCAGAATATAGCAGACATAGGAAACTAACGAACATTAAATTGAATTCCAGCTAAAGGTCAAGGGATACCACGTGATGACATTCTCCTTCATGTAGACAACACGGACAGTACTCTGCTCCATCTTGCAGTAGAAAGTGGAATAGCAAAGGTACAGAACATGTCTACAAACGATGTGTTACGTTACGAACTTTCTATTTTTTTTTCAGGAGATCTTTGAGTTCGCTGAAGAAAAATTCTTTCGTTCTTTTTCCATTTGTGTATCCTGTTTTTTTTGTGTGTTCCAAGCACTTTTACTTTTATTTTCGAAATATTTAAAATAGGCAGGTAGTACTTGGGCAGGCTATACTCTATCGGGAATTGTACAAAAGAATGATATTATGAGTGTTTCGTGAAAATCAACCTATATGTTTTATGACGGAATGTATTTAGACTGATCCGTTGCAAGAATGTCTTTAACGGCACAGCTATAAGCGATCGATGTTGATGTATACCAAACATTCGTATGCAAAAGCTTAGCCGTGTGAATTGGGCTTGATATATCTTAAATTCTTTCTCTTTGTTTTTTTTTTTATTTTCAGGTCGTAGAGCTTTGTTTGCGGGAAGGAGCGGTGCCCAACTCAGTGAAGGTCACTTACATTTATTTATACTATAGTTTTCGTAAAGAACATAAAATACAAAGTTATATATACTGCAAAAAGGCAGATATATTGGCCAAACTAGCGAAACTACCTTATTACAGGAAATTAACAATGCACTTAATTAACGCGATTTTACCAAATTCGCGTTAATTTAATGTATCTTAATTAATGTCGATGTAAATTTAATGTACGCTATTTTACAACATCGTTATTTTAAAGCACCTTTATTTCATTACAAAACCTTTAGTTCATGATTCCTCTATTGGCTCTTCAGAGTCACTATCTGACAGGACGTCTTCGCTTAAAATCGAGTTCAAAATGTCTTTTGATTGATCTTGATACTCCTCTGTCTCCCCGAGAGGATAGGTCACTTCTTCAAAGTGCGAGTTTGCAGAATTATGAAAATCGCAGTAAATAAAGCAAGATGCTTATCGAAAAATTCGCGTCAATTTAATGCATGTAAACCTAACTTTTGAAAAATTCGCGTTAATTTAGTGTAACGTAAATTTTCTTCGCGTTGTCAACGTGCATTGTTAATTTCCTATAATAAGGTAATTTTCATAGGTAATTTTCATAGGGCTATTAATGAATAGCTCTAAACCTATGTGATTTATTAACTTTTGTTTTAAAATGCATTTTCTAAATAAACTTGCGTCAATTTAAGATTTTTTTAAATTTGCTTTTTGGAAATGTTAGATTAAACACTAAACAAAGAAATTTTTTTTTTTTTTAATTTTTACTTTTACTTCTTAAAAGTGAATAAGTATTATACCATAACGCGGCTTAATCAAGAGGTGATACTTTTTTCAGTCATCTGACGGTAGCACTCCAATACATCTGGCTTCTTCATACGGGTACATGGACATCCTGGATATTCTAATGAAGGCTGTGGCATTTATCGTGGACCCGCCTCCTGACCAAGATGGAATGTTGCCTATACACAAGTAAGGCAGACAGTAAATCTACCCGCAAATTCTGAAAGTAACTGTGGTCTCTTCCTGTGTTTTAGCAGGATTTCTTGACATTACTTTGTAGTCAGTTCCTGTGGGTCGCTTACTCCGATAAAATTTAGAAATTGCGCGTAATCGTTGAAACAAATGTTTAAACATATGTAGATGTTTTATTTGCTATTAAATGTATTTAACAGGTATTTTGTAATAAAAAGGTACCGAAAAATTCGTCTGGGAATGAAATGAAATTGTTTAAATGCTTCTGATACATTTTATCCCGTGGACGCGATTTATTTGGCAAATAAATTAATTGTTCCGTTCATTGGCTAACATTTGAAATCGTTTTTCTCATTGTAGTGCGTACTTTAGGTGAAATCGCATCAAAAGGTATATGATTGTTTTGAAAAAAATTCGAGATAAACTGCAAGCACCAACCAACTGCGCATTCTAGATATCGTGTTTATACTGTGTTACCTACTCTTTTTCCACAGAGCTGCTCAGTCAAATCACGCGGAAGTGATCTCATATCTTCTTAGACAGGTACACGTTGCTAAGAACGCCCTCCAAACTAATTTACGGTGTTACGATTTAGACAAATTCGGTTTAAAACTATCGTTAGGTTCCAAACGGTTTTGTTATTCCGAACGACATTGGCTAAATTGGTTTTCCGTCAAGTTTATAAGGACCTAGGTATCAAAATTTTCAATTATGTCAAAATCACTAAACTGAACGACAAAAAGCTTTCAGCATTTAATTTGCTTAACTGATCACAAACACCTTATATACAACTACTTTTAAAGGATTCAGAATTTCTGAATTCCTATCACCTAACTGATCAAAAACGGCTATTTAATACTTGCTCTAAAATGATTCAGAATTTCTTAACCCCCACCACTTAACTAATTAAAAACGGCTATTCAGTACTTGTTCCAAATTTTTTCAGAATTTATGAACCCCCATCACTTAACTCATCAAAAACGGCTATTTAACCCATTGACGCCTGAGGATTTTTACGTTTTTGAGTGATTTTCTGCATACACACGCCCCATAGGATTTCGTGACTTCATATTTGGAGTTACCATTGATAGTGCTGCTGTTCTAAAACACTGAAGGCTCGAGTTTACTGGAAACGTCATTCTGACGTTGGCATTTTGCTTTGTTGAATTGCAACAAACACTTTGAAATGGGTTAAAAAAAAACTCGGCTACGCCTCGTTTTTCAACCCACTTCGCGGCGCGTTTGGCAATCTGATGAAACACTGTGTCTCATGTTTGATAAATTACTTTCCACACGAGTGGTTTTGTATCGTTTTGACTTAAAGTGTTCATAACGATTATTTTTTATTTTCTTATCTAAATCTAAGCGTCACGTAATGAACGTCTGCGAATTTTTTTTTATTTCAGCAAAACGTGAATTTGTTATGAATTTTTAAAGTCTTCGAAATTTGTCACCATTTTGGACCACCATTCGAATTAGTCTCCTCTTGGTCGGACGGGAGCTGTGATTAAGGAACGCTAGCCTGCATGACACGAGCGCGAAGCGCAGACGCGAAGAATATTTCTATGCACAAGATTCCTGAACCTACGTCACGGACTGATCTCGTGGGCTTATTATGAGCCCATCGTCATTCTTATCAGCGGGGCGGGTCGACCGCAAAAAAAAAAAAAAAAAAAAAAGGATAGGTATAGACCGCGAGCTGTCGCCCTTTTCTCCTCAGTGCCACGCGCAAGAGCGTACATTTTGTAATTATGCAAATTGCTGTAAAAACGAGAAGGGATTGCTTAATGTAACTTTATAGTGTTTCGATCCAGCACCATTGTTTTTTTTAGAAGCTAACTCCTTATCTCTTTGTGTTGTCATGTAGGACGTGGATCAAATTAACACAACAGACTATGAGGGTCGGACGCCTGTGATGTTAGCCGCGCAGTTTAACTGTTACGAAACTGCTAAAGTTCTCTTGGAAAACGGAGCCAATGGTGATGTCAGGGACTCGGAGAACAAAACTGTTTTGCACTACGCCATTGGAAGCTCTGACATCGTCAAGGAGATCTTAAAAGTAAGCGTTTTTAAAACGTTCTTAGGGAAATCTTTGTTTGCCATTTTTACCTTATTAGCATATACACCTCGTTCTCTAACCTGCCTACAAAAAAATGGTAGTTTCTTGGTGTTGCGGATGGTGTGATCACCAAATGACGTAAAACAAAAGATTCAAAAGACACTGAACAATACCCACACCACAACACAAAAGCTAACCAACAATGGCTTCCGCGACACCAAGAAACACCCAAAAAAATCAACTCTGAATATTGAAAGGGCATAACACAGTTAGCTTTCTCTGAAAATTTGAGCACGATATACCAGATACACTGTATAAAGTAATGATCCGTATAAGAAGGAAAGTGCTAACGGCAATGCACAAGGGTATGTCAACTTTTTTCATTGTTACAACTAGTCATCTCATTGGCCTAGACTCAAAGACCTCTAAAAAGTTAAGGTTCAAGGTTGTTTTTTAAAGGTTTCATGTAATTTGAGACCCAATCGCACAACATGCAATGATTTAAAGAAATTGTATTTGGGGAACTTCATCAAAGAAGCAAAATTATTATCTATTGTCTTCTGCTAATCTGATTGGTTAAGCACGAACATTTCCTAAAATTTATTTGACGCAAATGGATTTCCCTTATTTTTGCACTGAAATATAATTATAAACCATCAGCTCCTCCCCTATTCTTAATCAAGACATTCTTCTATGTGGGAAAGATCCAATGCCGCAGAACAATGAAGTTTTCTGTAGTTCTTATGCGGAGCATTACTTAAAATCTCAAAATTTTACAAAGAATGTATGGCTCATTAGCGCTTTTGCCACCCAACAATTTTGATTGATAGCAGATATTGCCTTAAATATTGCATGGAAAAAGCTTAAAATTGCATAGATTACTAAGTTTAACAGGCTCTTTCAACTTTTGAAGTCAATTCGTATTTAGCATGATGCCTTCTCAATGCAGATTCATATGCTAATGAAGCAAAATGCAAACAATGACGTCAGCAAACATTATCCTATAAGACGACGGTTTTCGAGTAAATCAAAAATCATTTTAAGGCAAAACAGTAATAAAGCAAATAATTTGCATAAAGCGAAATATTTCCAAAATTCCCCAGCCGTTAAAATAATGATTGCAAAGTTAAGGACAATCATTATTTTAACGGCTGGCTGTTTTGAAATAATATGTAAGGGCAGTTTGGAAATTTATTGAGTTATTACTGTTTTGCCTAAAAATTATTTTTGATTTACTCGAAAACTGTCTTAAATTTTCTTCAAACTTCGTCTGCAGCTAGTGATGCGTGAGTGCTACAAAATTTGAAAGTTTCATTATGAAGTGTTTAACTAGATTTTGATAAAAACAGCATTGTTTAAAACAAAAGACAATAAGCTTGCGTTGCTATAGTATCCGATGTCACTTGGAAACCAGTGACACGTCAAACTTTGATCACATTTCATAACCTTGGTGAGGTGTGAAAGAAATCGAAGCATGTCTTGCTTGCGAAATATTGATTTCAAAACGTACACCCCACGGCGCAAAAACTGAGTCGAGCCTCCTTAAATACGTTGGGAAATGAATGTTATGAAAACTATCAAGTAATGTCATCAGTTTTGTACCTTTTTCTCGAAGTCCTGTGCCACTGCACTTAAGGGGGCAATACGTTTCCACATTTTTTGGCCACATCTAAAGGGTGGTTTTTAGTGGTTTTTCGTAGCTGGCGTGGCACATTTTTCTGAATTTGTGAATGTTTGCGAAATGTAATTTTAAAGGATCAGGACAATATATTATTAAAGAAATAAAAAACGCGCCGAGTGCATTATTGAGTTATATAAGCACGCGGGAATTTTTAAGAACACGAGAGAAGTGCAGAGAAGCATGAGCCAAAGGCGAGTGCTTATCGCACTTCTCGAGTGTTCTTAAAAATTCCAAAGTGCTTATATAACTCAACAATACATGAGGAACAAGTTTTTTATTTCTCTTATAAAATAAAAACGGTTATAATGAACCTTACGTTACGCGCGTGCTTTATCGAGTTATAATGAACTCGGTTTAACAAATTATTACGCGCGCATTTCCTTGAGCATTTTATAATAGGATTTTTTCATTAGATGACTGACTGACTCATTCTTAATAATCTATTTCACATTGAACTCGTGTTCTAAGTGCAGTCAGAATAGTGAAAATTAATAGCAGTTTTATGGATACCCTTACCTAGACCATATTTCACTAGACAAATAAGTGCCGACAATCTTGTGTTGATACCATCTACAATGAAGTAAAGATCTATTAATAACTGTTTTAATTATCAATATCATTTTCCATTAGGATGTTAAAGCAAATTCTCTCATTAGAGCCAAGGATCGGCTCGGTAACACCCCTCTTCACTACGCGGCGTGTAAAGGCTGTGTAAAGGTACATGTTACACTTTACCGATTATGTTTGTTACATAAACATATTTTTTGATAAACAGCATGACTGTAAAGGATCTCCGATAATACCATAGACTAGAGTGGTTTTACTTTAATAACCCGTGAAACACCGTCTAACACTAAGGCTGTGATAGTTCGAATTAAACAAAAGAAAACAATGGAATAGGCCATTTGCACGATGACGTCATTTGACTACTACTACCAGAATTCATTTCGTTTTCCTTTCTTATTTAAATTTTGTAATCCCAGTGCGGTTTAAATAACAATAGCCCTAATTTGCACCACAAAACAAAAAACTGAAGGATTCTGGTAGTAGCCGTCAAATGGCGTCATCGTGCAAAATGGCCTATTATAGTCTAATAGTGCATACCATTCTACTAACTATTTCACGGGTTAAGTAAAATCACTCTGACTAATAAGTAGGCTATGCTAATAATGAAGCTCGTCTCGTCTTTTATTGCCATGTGATTTTAATTTAATTTTTCTAGTAACAACAAAATTTATTTTCTTCAGGACGCGTCTATTATACTGATGAAATATCGAGCAGGAGCCACCATCACAAATGGAGCAGGGGAAACGCCACTGCACATCGCTGCAAGGTGCAAGTTCTATTTTATGAAAAAAAAAAAACATTTATTAAACATTAACTGACACTCGAAGAACGATACACATCAGTAAAAGAGCGCCAAGCATTATCACTATTCTGGTTCAAGAAAGAAATAATAATTGTTCGGGTATGTTCGTTGCTCCTCGTGAAATTGTTTGTAAGTGACAGTTGGTTTCTTTCGCGAAACCTCGGAAAAAAATTCGGAAAAACAAACAATGAATAGAGCGGATTATTCATGATGGTTCTTCATTTCTCTGAGAATATAGTCAAAGAAATATTTTGCTGTTTATCTGGAAATCAGGGTTGGAGTATATTTGATATCGCATTCTACCTGTGTTTCCGGGCTCGAATACTAGATAGATATAAAGGATTTGCATGGGACCGCCTGCGACTAAACATCATTATTTATTTATATCTTAATAAGAACCATTAAGATAGCGTTCCTTTTAGACACTCTAGTTTCAGATGTAAACAATCCAGGGTTTTGGATTTTCATGTTAGCTGGATCCCAAAAAAGATCGATTTGTATCATCTCCACGCCCCCCTCTGCGATGGGCCTCTCTGTTATATATAATTAATCTTTAATGAGGAAACTTTGTCACTAAGGTGACTTTCACAAAGGTCCTACAGATAAAGACTAATGTACATATAAAACAAAGTATAAAAATAAAAAAAAAGGGTGATAAAAAATTAGAGACTAAGTTAAAGCTAGGTGTTTAAATCTAAATTTAGAACTAAATTCCTCTTAAAAATTACTAATGTGTGGGCATTGTCTGTTTGTCTGTCTGTTTGTTTGTCTGCGGGTTCTGAATGACCAGGTGTTATTGATCTAAAACTCAAAGTTCACCAAATGGGATTTACAATCTGAAACCAGATTTAAAAACCAATCTAAGCGATCCACCTCAGCTCCGGACTTGGATAATCTAAGATTGGTTTGTCCGCAACTGGAACGGGAAATCGAACTTTCTATTGCAGAATTCGGATTAAGATTGGTTAAAAGAAACGCAACCTAACTTTATTTTCGTAACAGATACGGATGTATATCCGTCGCTAAGAAGCTGATGGAAGGGCGTGGGAAAAGAACCGTGAATGCTAACGACGTTTATGAGAGGACGCCTCTGCATCTAGCAGCTCAGGAAGGACATGACGAACTGGTGGAATTTTTCCTCAAAAAGGGAGCAAAAATTGACAGGTCAGAACGAAATTTCTGCACAAGTCACAGTTGTTTCTAAATATAGTGTTTAGATTACTGACTTGTCTACTATAGAAAGACCAGGCAACTATCACCGGACAGTGAGTCATCAACAATTAATCTGGCCTCGGTTGTTGAAACGGTGGATAGCGCTATCCACTGGATAAATCACTAGCCAACGCCGGGATAAGCATTGACAAAACCAATTGTGTTATCCACTGGATAGTGATTTATCCGGTGGATAGAGCTATCCACCCTTTGAACAACCGGGGCCTGATGTTTACTTTCAGATCAGATACCCGTTTTTCGAAAGTGTCGGTAGCTTTTTGGGCCCGAAGCTATATTTTAGAATCAGAATATAGAATGGTGCTGTAGTTTGAGACTGCAAACCAGCCCGACATATTTCGTCATGATCACCTTCTGGGCCCGAAAAGTTATCTGAACTTCGAGAAACGGAACTCAGTTCACAGTATCTCCTAAATGAACTCCAATCTGAAGTCCCTAACCTCATAGCAACATCGTTTCTTTCTTGCTGGTCCTTACAGTTTCGGTAGTCGAAGTTAAACTCTCCTTTATAAGTAAAAGTTAATACGTAATTCCACCAATTAAGTTAATAACCTCACGTATTTTCCAGTGATGTGCACGGTCAAACCCCTCTTCATTACGCGGCTCTGCAAGGATCAAAAAGATCAGCAGAACTGATATTGGCCAGTAAACCAGAAAGTTTAAATGTCACGGACAAGATTCAGGTGCGTGTTAAAAGGAATATTAATAATAATGATAGACTGTTCCACTGGGTCAAAACTAAACTGGCAAGATTCGGTACTTTCAGGATACCCAGTATCTCTCAGCTCCCAGGGGAGAATAATAGGCGCAGTGCCGTGCCAGGGTGTCCTACGGCTCGTTATCTTGGTTGAGATTGTTATTGGTCCTCTCCAGTTGTTCTAAGTGTTATTTCATGCTTTCTGATTTTCCATCCTATCGTGGTCAAAATCAACATTTCCAAATTCGATTCCATCTCGGCCTGCCTGAACCACTAAAAGTGAAATATCATGATTTTATTATTTACAATGGGATCTCCTTAATACGGACACCAAAGGGACAGACCAAAGTGTCCGCGTTATAGGGGTATTCGTAAGGCCCGTTTACACAGGCAATTTTTTGTGCAATTTTCGTCGCACGAAAATTACATATTCAAATCGCGTATGTAAACGGGCGACGATTTCAGTGCGATTTGGGCGCAGTTTGTTCGAAACTGAACCTGATGCAACTTGGCGGCGATTTTTGGGAAATCACAGCAAATCAAAGCAAATGTCGCATCCGAAACGCACAGAAATAACAAAAATCGCATCAAAAATCGCATGTGTAAACGGGCCTGTAGAGGTACAGAGGTCTGAATTGTATGAATTGTCTCATCTTTGGAATCATGAAGTGAACCGTCCGTAATTATAGAGAGGTGTCTGTATTATAGGGGTGTCGGTAAGTAGAGGTTCGACTGTACTTCTTTATTCATTTATTTAGTCACCTATTTATTTATTCTCCAAATTAAGTCGAGGGTTTGGATGGGGCTTACTCTGACAACTGATAAATGGTCTAAATTTTAACTGACAACTGACATTTGAATCCCCCCATCCAGATCCTCTACGTTGTAGTGCAAACGCTACGAATGGGCGCTCCGACCGGTCTGTAAGACTCACTAGGCTTGTTAACACACTGTATATACTATCCAGACTATAACGGAGGAAATTCATTCATTTCTTTCAAAGAATACTGCGCTTCATATGACAGCCAAAGGAGGTCACGCTGAGATCCTCAAATACCTGCTCTCCAAATCGGAACAACTGGTTTCAGTAAACGAGAGGAACCAGAATATCTTGGATATCGCCATCGAGGCAAGACAGGAAGCCGTGGCTTTGGCGATAGTAGAACACAGGAGGTATAAAAAAAGAGAGAGAGAGAGAGTAGTGTAGTGTAAGAGTAGTTTTTGAAACAAAAGGTTTAAGAAAAGTAGGTCTGATTTAGACGATGGGACTTTTGTTTACGCGACATGTGCAGAGGGCGCTGCTCGTGTCATGCACAACTCGTGCACAATTCCTCTGTTTTTTTTTTTAAACAAAAAATTGAACAACTTGAGAAGTGAAAAAAGAAATATTCGTCCAGTTTAACATTGTTCTTAGCTACAATGTGTCAAAGGGCTCAAAAGTATGTTTCAAAATGTTACGTTTGTCGGAAGCTTGTCGTATGCGACGTAAGTGTACTGTCCTCGTCTTAGTCAAGCCTTACAGAAAACAAATTAGGACCAGCTCCTTGCAGAGAAAACTGGGAGGAATTACCCGCTTTGTTATGTACAGTGCGTAGAAGTAAACGTACAAAAAAACATGTGAAGATACAGAAAATAAAAACAAAAACGATAAACTAAAAAAGGAAAACTTACCAAAACGGTATTCTGAGGAAAGAAAAATATTCATATTGAGTGTATTATCAGACCATAGTTCAAGTTTAGTCCTCGCAACACGGCCTTTAATAACTATTTAATTGTAGGCGTCTCGTATAAAGCAGAGGTAGTATTCAGCCAGACAATAAGCTTAATAGATTAGTTTAAAACTTTTCAGGAAAATGTCTTATTATTCTGACTGAGATTAACTGTCGGGGACTCAATTTTGTTCTTAATTGTCTCCACGCTCTTTATAATTATATTCACGTTCATCTTTGTCACTTTTATCCGATCTCAAAAATTCACCATCTCAGATTAATTATTTATTACCTTAGATGAAACGATAATCATTAATGTAAGCTTGTTTTTGTAGATGGAAAGAAGTTCTTCGTAGCACCACACATGGTTCTCATACTCAGATTCAGCTACTGGTCCAGCACATGCCTGAAGTAGCGAAGGTACTTATCTTGTTCTGAAGAGTACAAATCGTACTCGATTTTTTTCTGTATTATTGGCCTTCAAAAACTGCTTCCTGTAATGGTGTATTTATCTTGATTTGCTTACGCTGAGCTTTATGGCGGCCTCTATGTGCCCGAATATTTTTTTTTCGTGTGGTCATATGGAAAATTTTAGCCCGGTTGCCGGGATGAAATTGTTTACGTGATAGCATGCACGAAAATATCAACTCGTGATTTTCTTTGCTGTAATTCTGAAAATTCTTATAACTCTACTCATTCAACATCGGGAAACCATTTTTGGTAAAAAAAAATGTAAAAGATAGATCGGTGTGATGCTAATCTCGTCCTCCTTCAACAGAAACGCCTGCGTATTTAAAATTATCTACCGAGACCCCGAGTTGCCGAGTTACCGAGACCCCGGTTGAACAAACCGAGATCTCGGTAACCGGGCCAGCCCGCCTTTTTATATGAACTTATCGCAAATTTTACAAAGGAAATCGTAGGGAGTGGAAATATTGGTAACCCGGCCAGCCCGTTCAACCGCGGGACTCATATGAAGGAACTCTAAAAAGACACCAGAGAATCTCCCATCTCCAGACTTGACGGGGACCATAGATAAGATGAGATGATGATGTAATTCTCTATTTTTTGGCAGAAATTTCTTGATCGCTGTATTGTGGAGGAGGGTGATCCAGAAGATGAAGATTACAAGGTAAATTCAGAAGTTATTAATAAAAAGTGCTTTATACACATTGCATGTTATTTTTAAGCAAGTAATTCAAGATAATAAGCTATAACTTAAATTTGACTTTGTCGAAGGTTGTAAGTAGAGAAAGACAAAAGACCAATCCCAAACATTCCATGTTCAAACACAAATCTTTGTATTCCTGAACGGTTAAGTTAGAATTACGTCACAATATCTCAGCTTAGGATGCTTGCCCCCCCCCCCCCCCCCCCCCCCCCGGACTCCCATGTAAAAGTGACGGGGATGCTTGTCGGAAAGTTTCGAAAAACACCCTCAAAGGTAGCACAATCTTGTTTAATGGGCGTGGGCATTTTCCTTAAGAGGAACCAATAGGTCATTAGCACGATGACGTCATTTGACTACTACTACTACCAGAATCCTTCAGTTTTTTGTTTAGTAGGGCAAATTAGGGCTATTGTTATTTAAACCGCACTGGGATTACAAAATTTAAATAAGAAAGGAAAAACGAAATGAATTATGGTAGTAGTAGTCAAATGACGTCATCGCGCAAATGGCCTATTCTAAAACAAAAGACTGACAACAAGTTCTTGTCATATTTTTTTCGCCTTAATAAACTGGGTTTTGCGATAATTCTAACGGCGGTCATTTTAGAGTTTAGTACCCTAAGCGGTACCTATCTACAAATTTTGACCCCTAAAAGGTCGACGAGCACCCACTTTTTTTCCCAGGGGGCTTGGAAGTCAATATACCGTGATAAAAAGTCGTCCGTTTTCTCAGTCAGTTATTATAAAGGAGATGTCAATGACTATTCTGATCTAATGATTCTGTTGTTCTGTATCTTATTCAGGTTTCATACGATCTTCGCTTCATTCAAGGAATGCCGGATGAAAAGCGAAAAGAAAAGAACGCGAAAGAGTCGTTAAGTGCCCTTCATGTAAGATAGCTTCATTTATCTCTTCACTCCCTGTCTGTGCTTGTGATTGCCTTTTACATTCTACAGCAATCTTAAAAGTATTTTTAAACCAATAAGCTGCAAAACATTTTTGTGCAATATATTTTCATCGATTTTAAAGTGATATACATATTGGAAGACCTCTTGTCTTGAAAATTTGACGCCTCTCGAACATTACATTCAGAATACCTATGCAGTCATTGCCGATAAATGTTGGGATAACTTATAAAGGTAAATAATGATACAAAGGTATTTCTAGATGATTTCTACGTTAACAAAAATCATCCGTTCTGCAAATAAAAGGACAAATTGCAAAATTAATTCTGTTTTTCTATTTCTCTGCAGACGATGGTGAAGTACCAGCGACTCCAGTGTCTTACACATACCCTCTGCTCAGTTCTAATGGATATTAAATGGTATAAACTTAAATTTCGTCTCTTGGAGTATTTTATATTTTTACTGGAGGGTGCCCTGCGATAGACTATAGCATACCATCCATGAAAACTAAAAAATGGTGAAATAAAGTCCCATGATGCTTACAAAAACTCAAATGTTTCGGGCTTAGTCTTTCTTTTAGTAGATGCCTGCCAGTTCTAACGATATTAAAGGCTTTGAATATTAATATATCTGTTTGCAAAAGGTTGCATGGCGTGACCTGAGCACGCATGGTAGGTTTGACGTCTGTGAAATGGAACTTTATTTTTACAAAGTTGCGCGCAACAGTTGCAGAAGTAGAATCGAGTTCTACTTTGGCGATGTTGTGCGCAACAAATGGGTCTTTACAGTTGAAGAGCTCTGGGACAAAAAAACCTGGTGCAATCTAGGTACTGCCCCATGGCCCATATGCAAATACATTTCCTGTATTTCTGATCTTGGGCAAATCATAGCCAGCAAACCTACTTTACACACTGCAGTCAATTCGGGTGCAATCGTTGTTCATTCGTTGAACGTACTCTGTTTCCGTTTGCCGGTTTATTTTTCAGGCGCAAATTCGGCCTGGTATGTGCGTTGCTTAACCAATGTGTTTACATCCTGTTCGTGTTGCTGTTGATGATCATGATGAAAAAACAGGTGGACTCCAAAGCTCAAGTGAGTTTTCATTTGTGTCCGTTTAAATCAAGATTACTGTAAAATTGTAGTCCCTCTCTCTCTAGTCCCTTACTTGCCTCTCTTTCTAGCTTCAGAACCCTAAATAGGGTTGGGTCGGGATGTTTAGGAACATGTCTAAAAGGATTAGTTAATTGCTTTTGGCAACACTGAAGATCATGCAGCCACTTAAAATACTCGATATCACGCTTCTTTGATATTAAATATTTTGTCTTCTCATTCAGTAAACCAGTTAAACTCTCGGTTAAGTTAAACTAATCCTTTAAACAGTTAAACTAATCCTTTTCACAAATATCGATTATATATCAAGTGAATAATTAAGTCATGGAATATTTTTTGATTTAAGTGTTGCGTCTGTGAGCTATACAGGTTTATATCTCCAATACGCTAATGAATGTGACGTCATTTCAGTATTTTAAGTTTTTCTCCTTGGGAATTCGATTGTAGCTATGGTCTGATTTAGTGCAATATTTGCTAAAATTGCTTACAGAAACCATAATGATAATATGGTTGTTAATAAAATGTGGTTTATCTCTACCATCATATTTTTGTACTAGAAATACGTGTCTCGCAGAAACCTCGCGAAGCTCGGGGGAGGGTGCACCGCGAGTCGAAACTCTCGATTTGCGTATGAGGCTTTTCGCCATTCCATTTCGTCTTCTTTGAAACCAAAAACGTTGGTAAAAGGTCCTTTTGATGGTTCGCGTACCGTTTACCGTCCGCCATCTTTGTTTAGCATACTCCTATATAGGCTTACATGAAGTAGTACCACATTGTTGCCAGGCAACTGCAGGACACCATCAAGTATGTATATATGTATATATATAGATAGATAGATAAGAAATCAAAACAACTGAATTTAATTGAGCACGTTTTTAAAACAATTCTCCAAAACTAGCGAGAACACAAAGAAAAAGTCAATCACAGATTGATATCAACATAAATTCCCATCGAAAAATGTAATCTGTTTAACCTTTAAGTCTCTCGCTTGCTTGGAAATTCTTTAATAAATCTCCGCTTCTTTGTTGTGAAAACCGTAATGAAAACAAACATCTCGGATGTTGTGTGGCGTCATACGCGCATGTTTTGCGACCTCATACGCGCGAACTAGCCGTGTACAACACGGGCGTCGGCGGCGAGTCGCACACGCACGCGCCCGCGAAACATTCCGCTAGCCATGACCATGAAAAATGACGGGCATAGGTTCTAGGTTCTATTGAGTATGGGGCTCCGCGCGGACCTTCGGCCGTCAGAGCTCCGCTATAAATATATTTTTCGCTCGAATTCGCGCGGCTTAGCTCTCTAGGCACGACAAATTTATTAACCTCGCTTCGCGAGAAATAATAAATGAATACTGGAATGATATCACATACGGCATTAGCATATTGGAAATGTAAACATCTATATTTAAAACCCACGGCACAGCACACAACACTCAAATCAAAACATATTCCACCACTATTCTATTTAGAAGAAATATAGTGTTAAAATTCGATGTTTCAAACTTAATCGGAATAGAAGATTTCAAGTTTTGGAGCGTAAAACAAATTCATTTGACTCTTAATAAAAGCTAAGTCTTTTTCGATATATTACAGTAGTTCCGCCTTAACTAAAGTTACTGATTCACCTATTATAGAAAGCACGTTCCTTCGTGCAGACGTCTTTCTCAAGCAGGGTATGATCTAAGCGGAATGGTTTTGAACATTTTTCTTGCGTTTTGCCAACAGGGACATGAACCTCTGATAGCATTATGTTTTAGAGACAGCTGGATTCACGCCACAGTATCAGTTTTTCTTATAATCGCTTGTGGCTACAATCTGGCTAAAGAGGTCTTTCAGATGTTTGATGAGGTAAACACTGTATTTTCAATCTACATAACATGTTATTGTTTGCGTCATATAAAGCGGTTTTCGATCGAGTGTCGAAAATAATGTCGCGATTGCTTTAGGTTTGTATTACTACTACACGCTTCGCGATTGGCTAAAAAATCTCGCGCCACTTTGTCAACCAATCAGAAGTAAACCTAAACCAATTGTGAGTTTCCCGCTTAACGCGGATACAGGTATGTGCTTCGAGGTATGATTGGTTCATTGTATTGTCTGCATGCGTTTGTTGTGATTGGCCGGTGAGCGGTTTTGGTTTAACGACACTCGTCTAAAATCTGCTCAATTCTAATTGCTACAACTAGTCGAAGAGTCAATGATAAATTCTGATACTATGACAATGGGAGAGACCGTCAGAAACCCAAATTGTGACCTCACTCACTTTTCCCTCTTGTTGGCCGTTGGAAAATCAACGTGGGCAAGAGAAAACAGAATAATAGATTGCTTGGCTGACAGCAGCGTAGTTCGTTTTATTAAAAGTTTTGTATTTGTATTGTGTAACCACTTGTCTCTTTGTAGTCCAATTTTATTGCTTGCTCACTGATCTTTAAAGCAATATTTCGCATCATTTAGATATTTTCAGGAACATGTGTAGTCGACCAAACAGTAGTCACGTGACAAAATTCTTCGGGAAAACAAAACACAGTAAACCCAACCGCAACAGATTGCTTATTTATTTTTTGTTTACTTGATTATTGATTGTTTTGTTTGTCTTGTTTTAAGGGAGTGAAGTATTTGTGTACTCTAAACAACTGGCTGGAAGTGACGTTGTATGTGATGACACTAGTGACGCTTGTCAGACCGCGCTCGGAGGACATTTCTGAAATGGGAATTTGTGTGTTTCTTGTGTGGATTGTTTTGCTGCAATATATTAGCAAGTAAGCCTCGCTTATCCTTAGGGCATTTGCCATTTTTCAGAACTGGCCGGCCAGACAGACTGGCCAGACCGGAATGTATCTTTATAAATACCTGTTCCTACAAGTCTATCAAAATGAGGCATGCTAGTTACGAATTTGCAGGTCTGAACTGCCACCTCGAGAAAATAGAAGTCACTTTCATTCCCCGCAACCATTGCGGCAACTTACCTCGCAACGAGTTTTGCCTGTCGCACGTGTATTGCATGCAGTTTCCTTGAAACTTGCCTCACAATGCCTTTAATTTTCAGGGGTGTTTCTTGGTGTTGCGGAGGCCATTGTTGGTTAGCTTTTGTGTTGTGGTGTGGGTATTGTTCAGTGTCTTTTGAATCTTTCGTTTTATGTCATTTGGTGATCACACCATCCGCAACACCAAGAAACTACCCGTTTCGGGACAAATTGCACGAACCGTTGCCGCGCGTGATATTAGTTAGCTTTCTGGAGCCCTAAAAATGGGAATAAACAAAGCTATCCATATGGATACTCTTTCTGTGAAGATACACCGTGAATTCCGCGCTTCGAAGTTTGGACCCATTCACCTTCTGTTCTGCATCGTTTACCCTTCTTGCCGCACTTAAGAATCCTTAAGTCTTCGTCCTGGAATAGAAGATTTTATCCTATTCGAATTCCGCCATTTTACTGTGGCAAAGAGTATTGCTTTATCGAAATGAAGATATGAATATGCGGAAAACTTTTCATAGGCTGATTATGTAAACCTGATTGACCAGTTTTTTTTAAATTATTGTTTCAGATTTAATTATGTTGGCTTATACATTGTGATGATCACTAAGACCATTAAAACAGTATCTAAGGTGAGTCAAAGTATCCCAGTTGCACGTGATGACCGTTGTGGAGATTTTATTTTTGCTCAATTGCATTTAAGATCCTTTGCTTTTTGCCTCCAGGTTATGGTCATTCTACTTATTCTTCTGGCAGCATTCTCTTTTTCACTGTATGTAGTTGTCCCTAAAGAGGAGGTGAGTTATAGAACACTAACAACTTTATGGAGTAAAGTAACGTTATTTTGCAGTTATTAACTTGTGTGACTCAGACTGGCGTTATGTCTTGCGCAAAGGCGCTGTGTGAATGGGCAGAAAATTCCTCAAATGATATGGAAAGGGGTCACATTCAACGGTCGATTTTTGTCTTTGCGCCAACAGAACGGCAGCTACGTAGGTTAAGCCGTGATAATGCCAAGTAAAGAACAATTTCAAAATGGCCTACCAAGAGAAAGGCCGGAGCGTATAATTAACTATAATTAACCAATACATGAATGGAAACTGAGGCTGTCTCTAAAACGACCCGTTTTCGTTGGCCTAAAAATATGTCAAACGATTTGCATTCATACTTGTGTTTTCCTATCGTTTTCACCTGTCCATGTCATGATGAGTTTTCATTCAGTGTAGTTTTTATGAGCATGTGGACTGGGATCGACATCACCTGTTCAGCGACGTAATGGTTTTCTCGAGTCCTCTTTTTCATCCGTCGACATCAAAACGCTCACATTTGAGTAGCGTTTTAGTCGTAAATGTTCTTTTTGATCCGTTTTCATCGTTTTACTGGGTGTGGATGCAAGGTCAAAACGTATCGACAACGCTACTGATCGGGCTTGAAAGAATATATCTATTTAAGGGAAAGGTTAGACACGTAGTGTAGTAGTGATGAAAAACAGCAAATAGCAAACGGGCTAACAAAAAAAAAACAATGAATACATTAATTAAACGGCTTTCATTTCGATTCATTGTTATCATATTTTCAGGCTGCAAGTTCTGTGGACAATACGGGAAATCTTCGGTTCAAGAATATCCCTTCATCATTTGCTGCCACATTCTTTATGATGCTGGATAACTTGCAGTATGACAATATTCTGTTAAACTACAAAGGATCCGCCGGAAATGGATTAGTTTTATACATCCTTTATATTGCATATTGTTTTATGATGCCCATAATATTTCTTAACTTACTGGTGAGTTTTTTTCTCTAATTATTCAGTAACCATATACTTTCGGAGGCGCGGTGGACTTTTGTTCTAAAGGTGGATGGTTTAATCCTATTCAGACTGGGGGGGGGGGGGGCTTTTCGAACCCCCCCCCCCCCCTCCAGTAAAATTGTGATAACTCTTACACCGAAATGAGGCTGAAATTTTCTGACTTTTCCTAGAATTTATCTAGGGACATTTTGGTATCCATAACATGTCAGTGTGATTAACCATGTTGCCATGGCAACCGGTTTTTGACACATAGGTTTTCAAAATATTAAAATATGGTGAATTTTTTATTTTAAGATATTGTTCTTTGACTTATAGTGCATTTTCTTGTTAAAATAGTTTTTTCTTGGGACTAGTTCTTTGAAAGACATCAAAAATTTTTAACATCAAATATTTGGGGGGAGGGGTAGGGAAATGTTTGCTCTCTTTTACTTATCGACAAACATTTTGTACTATTTCTTAAATAACGCTTCTAAGTTCATTGTTTGGATAATAAACATTTGTTTGATACGTGTTTTATACATTCTGATCCTTTTCTCCTCAAGTAGATTAAGGCCTGGTTCCTTTACAGATTTTCAAATTATATAAGGGGGGGGGGGGGGGGTGGTCTATTGTAAAGTGTTTTCAAGGTATCCTAGGACTAATAGTTTAAGGCTAATTATAACCAAGAGTTCTTCAAATTTCCGGTAGGAAAATGTTTATAATTGCATCACGTGACCAGTCACGCCCTGTTTTATCAAAAATTTCTTTGACTCGAAAGTCCCACCAGTTAGAGAGCAAAAATCGTCCCATCTATGGATCCAAACAATGGCCACTAATATTATTCTTGTAAAACCGGTCGGAATGAGACTAGGCCATTTAACGTCTTTTTCCTGTTCAAAATTTTGTTTAGAGGAGGACTGGCACTAGTCAATGAACAACAATTGCGCTAACAAATTGTAACGTTTCCTCCCGTTCCGAGCTGATTTCGTAGACACTTTTTAGGTTCCTTCTTTTGATACAGAGAAACTGAAGCTGCACATGTAGCAAGTGGTGGGAATCGTTGGTTGCAATTTTCAAACAATAGAGGGCGTGGTCGATCACGTGATGATGTAATTTGACATTCATTTCTTCTAGTTTTTCTATTTTGGTTAATTTTATCATTTGCTATTTCTCTTAGATGCCTTAAACTTTGATTTTTGGAAAATGTGCTTAAGAATCACAAGTGATTTAGAACCAGGCCTTAATCTACTTGAGTCTTTTAGATATTTTTTAAATTTTAATTTAAACAAAAAAAAAAGGAAATCCAAGATGGCGGATCCAAGATGGCGGACAATAATTTCAAAAATTATAGTTTTATCGCCTTTTTTTTGCTTTTTCTCGCTTTACAAGTGTGTCCTTGTTTGTATTTATTATGTTTTAATATTAAAGAGATGATTTTACAGTTATATTTGATATTTTAAGTATCTGGATGGAAAAATATCAAAGAAACGTCGGAAAAACAAAAAAGACGTCACTGTGACGTCATAATTGGGTGTGGTAGGTCAAAACTGAGTATGAGGTTTCCTTGTATGGAGGTGAACATTGTGTGAAAATTTCATGGTCCTAGCCTTACTGGTTCAAGAGATAAAAAGGGGGGGTCCGAGGAGCCCCCCCCCCTCCCCCCAGTCACAGATTGCCTAAAAAGCCCAGTCTGAATAGGGTTAAGACTATCTATGGCATCATCCTGTTTTTTTTTTTTTTTTTTGCCACACTGCCTTTCTACTCCCGGGTGTGTAATTAGGTGCCAGTGGAATTAATGCTTAAGGGGGAGTGGAGGGTGAAAAAGTGGGGGAAGAGGGGGAAGAGCGCTGCTGATGGTAACCATCTGATGGACCAGCATCCCCTTGCAATTATGCAATTTCTCTAAATTGTTTCATGCTAAAGAAATCAGGTTATGCTCCGATCGTGTGAGTTGCTTGTGGTTTATCATCAGAAACTTAACAACTGAACAACATGTTTGGTCGTTCCTTTAATCGTAGATCGGTTTAGCTGTAGGAGACATTGATACTATTAGGAAGACTGCGGCATTGGAGAGATACACAAGCCAGGTACATATGGTGTAATATTTGGGGTTTACCTCGGTGTAAGAACCTGTGAATTTTTCCTTTGTTTTTCACATTTGTAGCATTGCATTCCCAGTTGACTCTATTGTTTTATGCCTTTTGTTTTCTTTGTTTTACGTTACTCGTGAATTTGACAGGTTCTTAAACCGAGGATGAGCCAATATTTGCATGTTATTTTAGTACAGTGTAATGTGATTTTTAGTATTAATGATGAGTTGTAGTACATTTTCCTTGTTAGGTGGAGCATCTGTCTCAGCTGGAACGCGCCATTCCAACCTTTATTCTTAACAGTGTTCTGGTTACGGAATACGTGGAGTACCCTAATAAGCACAAGAACTTCAAGACCAAGGTTTGTCAAAACCTTATTGTATTCATTAGCGTGTACCATAGCTTTCACTCCCAGAGTCAATTCTGAAGCCTGACATGCATGTAGTATAGTTGTAACTTTTAAGTCTGTGGACTTTTGCATGGTACTATTCTACAAAATGAAATAAAGGAATTGTCTTGAATCTTTATTTTTGGTACTCTTCACAAAGAAATTAGTTGTGATAATTACCCTGGTTTTGTTTGTTGTTCAGATTGTAGACATGCTTGTGAAACTTCTATCACCTCGTCAAGAGGATGATGAAAAGCAAGAAATGGCGGCGGACCTCAGAGAAACTATCGAAAGACACGATGAACAGTGAGTTTTAAAAATGTGTTTTATATACTTAGTAGCGTAGTAAAATGATACCCGGAAGAGTTTGTTTCGCAGTCATACGGTGTCTAAATCGGCCCTTAGACAAGTCATAATGATATGCATGGAACCAACTATTAAATCATTTCTCACCAACCAGGGAGCAGTAGGTCTCAGTTGTTACATTTTATTTAATTTCTTTTATTTTATAGGTTAAGAGAGATGACCTCATCTCTTAGGAAACAGAATGCAGTGCTCGAAGAACTCAGAGATATCTTCTTGGATAAAAAACGAAGACCTAAACGAGATGAAACAGCTGAACTATCAGATACGACTGAATTTTACGTCTAACAATGCTCAGTCCCGAGCCTGGAAATGTGCGGCTTCCCGCTGGTCATCAACCGTATTGAAGCGCGGGCACTTCGTACGTTCTTCCAGTTCCCTAACGCTATTTGGTTTTGATGTTGCTGATCGTAATTAAAGGAACCGATTCAGCGAGTCATACCGACATAAATTCTGCTCAAGCTACAAAATGGAAAGTAGTGAGTGCCAACTGAATACGTTCTGTTGGCTAAAACGCTTCGGAAATAATGCAAGCCCGGACGTTTGAACTACGATATGATATCATCACTGAATAATGAAATGTCCTGTCCTATCGTATTCATTACAAAATATATCGAAACATTGAAAACAAATCATATATTCTTAGCAATGTTTTCAGGAAAATAATAATAACTCAGAAAAAGGACATAAATCTTACCCGATGCAGGTTAAAAACCTAGGGGAAAATATTATCTACATACTAAACAAAACAAAAACTGACAATACACTGAACATATACAGCTATTTCAATCACCGTAGTCGGATGAAAGCTCAAAGGCAAGACCGCAAGGTAGTATGGGTAGTTGTAAAGAACCATTGCATAAAAATCCCATACTACTTTGCGGTCTTGGCTTTTCGCTTTTTCATCCGACAAAGTTAATTGAAATAGAGCCATCTTTTATCGTCATTAAAGATGTAAGAAAGTTGCGCGACACAGGCATAAAATGTGATCAAAGGGTTAACACACTGCACTATTGACGTTTCTTTTGACACACCTTTGACACGCGTCAAAAGTACTGGACATTTAATGCACGTCACAGGCGAAGCAACATTTGACAGCACCTTTACTATAGCTTTGATAAGTGTAAAAGATACACTACCCTTGACTTAAATCAAAGACGGCCTTTGCGACCTTCGACACCCGTGTCAAGCGATTCGGTAAAAACGGCCTTTGCCATCTTTGACCTATGTCAAAAGCGTGCGTAAAGGCGATTTCCGTGCAGTGGATCTACGGGAGGGATATTTCATTGATATTTCCTGCAGGCAGGATATCATCATATAATCAAAGTATAATAAAATCTATAGACCTCAGTAAAGATAGCGTGTCCTTATCAATTGCAAGAGGTCATTGCATAATTTTATTAATCATTTTACAGTAAACTCTCTTTAAGCTGGAAACCTTCGAAACCAGCTTCAGCTGTCCGCCTTAGAGAGGTGTCCGTCTTAGAGAGGTGTCCGCCTTAGAGAGGTGTCCGCCTTAGAGAGGTGTCCGTCTTAGAGAGCTGTTCGCCTTAGAGAGGTGTCCGCCTTAGAATGGTGTCCGCCTTAGAGAAGTGTCCGCCTTATAGAATTTAGTTACAGGCAAACAAGTGAAATTCATGGCGTTATAACCAGCCAAGCACTGACATATTATCGTTTGCCTGAGAGAGGCGTCCGCTTTTAGAGAGTTGGCTGTATTGAAATGTCAACGGTATTGAGCATGGAGTGCTCGGTTGGCGTCACTATCCAGATGTAATTAGAATTTGGAAGTGCTGGTTTTGAGAGAGAGAGAGAAAAACTGGAATATCTTGAGAAAAACAAACCTATCATAGCAGGGAGACGGACATAACAATACACCGGCCTGTCTCCTACCAGTTGCATTTGCCCTTTTGGCCTTCTTGTTACAAGTGTAATGTGAAATTTTTGTTTTAGGCCTAGTAGACAATTACACTTTTTGATGTTAGTTAAATATGGAGTTTATAATTTTGCAAAGGATTCGTCTCGGCAGTCTATTGTTTATCACACATACTTTAAGTTAAAAAGGTCAAAACGTTTTTTATAGATTTTTCTGGTTGCCCACTGATGTTTGTGGTACTGAATCCAAGCCCCAGATAGAGGGTAACACAAGCTTTTCGTACTAAAATATACCAATAATGGAACTGAAATTAATTAAAGGAGAATGTTCTTTCTTTGGTAATGTTCTCTTGTTAGGACACTATTCAATAATAATCTTTAAAGGTGCAATGACAAGGGGGGGATTGCTGTTTTTGTACTTTTAATTTTGCTCATACATAAGATTCTTTTTGATCATCGAGAAAAAAACAATCAGTGTTTCCACGAGAAAACAAATCATTAATTTAAAGCAATTTAATTTAATTGTTCAAGACAGAAGGAAAGAATGTTTTAAGATACCCATTGATACATGTATGTTTTTGAAAATTATATTTCTGGTACATGTCATTGCCCCTTAAAAGAATAAATGATTTAGTTGTGTACACATTATCACAGTATTATCTAAATTCAGTGTGTGTAATGTGACAGAGAATAATAAACTATTGCAAAGAGAATATGTGTCAAGGGATGCTAAGAAAGCTAGCTACATCGACAGACAGACAAACTAATAACTAATTTTTAAGTGTCCCCAGTAAGTAGAGGATCTCAACCCTCGGCTATTTCATATTTCCTGACACGGTAATAAAGTCATTCTTATTATTATTATTATTCTTATTATTATTATTATTATTATTATTATTATTATTATTATTATTATTATTATTATTGTTATTATTATTATTATTATTATTATTATTATTATTATTATGACGTCACAATAAACCAACCCAGATAACCAAAACCAATGTTACACTGACCAAGTATCGGTTAATATATTGGCCGATACTCCCCCCCCCCCCCCCCCCCACCCTCTTTTTTATGGGCGACCGTTACCACCAAAAAAGGAAGCAGAATGCAAATATGGCCGAGGTGTCAATTACAAAACTGATTAAATACGAACTGTTAAGCTCTCCTTGATGAAATAGAGTACTCTACCAATAAATAGTTTAAATAAATAGCCGGCAAGCAAAACATATTTTGATAGTGAACTGTTGTTTAAGCCAATTTAGCGTAAATGAAGAGCCTTCCATGCTGTGCACAACTGGATTACTCTGGGTTATATTGGGTTGGTGGGCGATGGTTGGGGTGGCCTAATAAAAAAAAATTGGCTACTGTCCAAGTGGTCGAAATGGTCCTTAAATGGCGTGAAAATGTAAAAGTTATAACGACAAACTTCTTCCTGTTGCCATAGAAACATCAAGTCACGTGAACTTTAAAATATCATACTAAATTGTTGCCAGATAAATTTTAGGAAACGTCATGAAGTTTGATGGCGTTTGATTCCGTATTAGAAGGGTTATGAATGTTCGGACAGTCCGGGCTGGAACGTTGTGCCCCCAAGCTACATAAGGTTAAGATAGAATATTTATTCAATGTAACAGTTTTTAAAATTCAATATTAATTCAAAACAAGATCAGTTATATTCATTTTATCAAGCTTTATTTCTCCAAGTTTAGTCCACGAAGAAAAGTATTAAACCGGCGTTCACAAGGCCACTCCGCAATTTGTCATTGTTGAGCCCTTTTTTCTATTATTGACACCGCCCGCATTAGTCCATGAGGAAAACCACAAACACGGCATTCATATTGCTTCTTACTCCGGCTGCTAGCACACCATGCATGATGTCATCATCTCCCAGGTAGAATAGTGCCACCTGCAATTAATTACGTGACGTAATAGATCAACAACAAGTGCGAGGGTTTGATCGGGGCATCCAAACATTCAAGGTGTTTGGATGCCCCGATCAAACCCGAAGCACGAGTTTTTGATCTGGCTTCTCAAATGAAACAATACAGAATTATTCAGTGTTAGTTTTTTTGGCTTTGTCCTTTTCAAATGCCGTCACATGCATAATTTTATTGACCTTGTTGTGTTTCGCCATTTGGTATCAGACCATGTACGAAACAGAAGCGTCTCGGTTTAGGGAGGCTAAAACGATTGTCGAAGAAGAAAATCTAGTCGATAAAGCTATTCCCCCGTCAACGAAATATAAAAAACAAATAGGCAACATCCATTTTCTACGAATGGCAATGTTTAAGGACTATGATTTACACAAGATTTTGTCACTTTCTGCTCGTATTGAAGAAGCGGACGCATTGAGTTGAATTATTGGCTTAGCAAATTTGTCATGGACGTGGCCAATAAGTCGGGAGAGAGATATCCACCGAAGACTAGGTTTGTGACATAATATGCGGTATGACTCCGACGCTTTCTAGAAGAGAAAAAAGGTGCTGAAGCATTAAATCCTCTTGATAATGGCGACCGAAGGCGAGAAAAATGGTCCATTTTGTTTTTAAATTAAAATGTCGATGTCATGTTGAAGTTCCAGTTATAATGCTCAGATTATTTTTTTGAAGGTTTACTCTGTTTCACCGAGCATTGGACGCGGAATCGAAAGATGGCACACGAGAGGGCTTACATTTGAAAACCAAGAAAGGAATGGAAGGTTCCGAATGTAATTATATAATTGAGTGGAATAACATGTATTGTTGCAAAGCTTATTAATATGCAAGTGTTTGATTTGAGATCAAACACGTTTTTGAACTGAAATCAAAACCCCTAAGATCTTGATCTGGTGTTTCATTGGGTATCAAGACTCATCCACGTGACCAAAATGGACGTCATTTATTGGCTGGTCACTTCATGAATTATTAATGAGTTTGAGAAGTTTAGTTCAAATATGTCTTCTCCCACCGGCAAGTGCCAGACGGTGCAGTTTGTCAGTAAATCGCGGGAAAATAGGGGACGTGGGGCATTCTGGAAACGTACCACAAAAAACGCGCGCACCCCGTAAAGCAAGGAACACTGCCTGGTTAACTGTAGAAAAGAGGATTTTTGTGCTGGCAAAGAAATCTAGGTAATATAGCACACAACGGAACCCCTTTTCTTGGGTTCCCACCCGCCTTCCTGGCTGGGTTCCCTTCTCGAGTTGCCCTCTCCGGTGCCCGAGTTACCACCCCCTGCCTCCTCCTTTCCCCCTATCTGTTCTGTCCCACAATGATTAGATTAGAAAAGTTAAAGAATATAGTGATTCAGATGGTTGATTTTGAAAAACAGATGACTTACTCTTTGGCTGTCTTTTGACACAAATGCTTCGATATAAGCCTTAGTTGCTTCCTTTGCATCGTCACGATTTGTCAGCATATCTTGAATGTATAACTCTGTCTTTTGTTGAAAGAAACAATAACAGCCAAAACAAAACAAAAAAACATCAACATCGCTCCATAAATGTTTCAGGCTCAAACCAAAAAAATGCAAATGAAACAGACCAATAGGCCATTTCCGAGTTGCCTTTAGCCTCTCTATCAAAGCGAGGCTAGGTGCGAAACCTTTCATATGAAAATGAGTTTTCATTCACATGCAAATACGTTTTATTTGCATGTGAATGAAAACTCATTTTCATATGAAAGGTTGTGCACCTAGCCTCGCTTTGATAGAGAGGCTAAAGGCAACTCGGAAATGGCCTATTAAGCGACTTGCGTATTACGAGTAACAAAAAAGCGCCCTACATGGCATTTTATATTTAAAGGTGTAACGTCACTTACGGAGGGTTTGCACGCGACGTCACGGCGGCCATATAAAACAATGAAATGGCGGCCATATTGTCCTGTGGGACTTTAGCTCTATTCTTATGCAAACATATCCTTTTGTTTTAGCACTCTACTATGGCCGCCGGTCACGTAAGTGAAACGACCGAAAGATGTGCATCATTCAATAGATAACTAAATGGAATGGTCCAGTTTTGTTTAAAATTATTCTATTTGTGAACTGAAACTTACTATAAAGTGTCATTGGCTACGGATGGAAAGCATAGAAATGGATTGTATTAAACTTGACAGAAAAGTGCACCATTCGGTAGGAGCATTTCGTGTCTGTAAAAAATCTTTATTGTGCTCTTAATACAAAAGTGCAGAATCATTAAAAGGAAATAACCGTGAAAGAAAAAGTGCACAGCCACTCAGAAATGGCAAAAGCTAATCGCGCTGAGTGGCTGGGCCATGCGGAAGAGTAACTAGATATCAAAGTTGTTATAAATAGACAGATTCACAAAAAAAAAAAACACAAAAAAATATATATTTAAGCTGTAATTAATAAACAAATACACAAGCGAATAAACAAAAAAAAAACACAGTTAAAATAACCCCAAAAATGGAGTTATCCTGTACCTTTTTTGGAGTTAAAGTAACTCCCTGAAAATTGCTGTGGTTAAGAGAAAACAACGACTATGCACACAATTAACTGCATATAAAGTACACCAATCAATATTCGGAGATGACAGATTCTTTTAAAAGCTTTTTGAAGCGAAAACGACTCGCTGATTTTAGATCTTCTTTAATAGCATTCCAGAGTTTAGCCCCACTGAAACGGATATTAAATTTTCCATAATTCGTTCTAGCTTTCGGTAAGTAATACTTAAGACTTCTTAGAGGTCAGTCTGGTTACATATTGATGTACTTTATTAATGCTATTAAAGAAATTATTGAAAGCACTTGGAAGTCTATTAGAATAGAAGTCATGCATAAAAAGAGCACTGTCTAAATTTATTAAATCCCGTAATTTAAGTAGCCCCAACTTGCGAAAGAGGGGACTAGAATGAGAATTAAAATCAGAAATAGTTATTATTCTAACTGCTTTTTCTGTAAAGTAATAAGAGACTGTAGAGAAGTTGGGGTAGTTTCTTGGTGTTGCGGATGGTGTGATCACCAAATAACGTAAAACAAATGATTCAAAAGACACTGAACAATACCCACAGCACAACACAAAAGCTAACCAACAATGGTTTCCGCAACACCAAGAAACACCCAAAGTTGGATATGTAATGTATTTCCCCAGGTAATTAGCTATATTCTATAAGTTAAACTGAAAGGATAAATATGAGTGTGAAGTATAACTGAACAAGGACATGCTGGCAAACAAAGTACCTAATTTTAGAAAGTATTCCAATACAACGCATAATTTTTAAAATTTAAACTTCAGCACAAACTTTATACCCAGGTATAGCATAGTCCTTTCAAAAAATATAAAAAATTTCTACTTCCCTGGCGTCCCCTTCTCTCTCAGTTATGTTTTGGCACGAAAATGGGTGTCAGTAAAACGCGGGGTCGGGGCCGGGGTCGGGGCGGGATTAGGTCTAGGATTAGGTATGGGATTAAATATAATCCCTTTTCCTAATCCTAACACAATGCCTAATCCCATATCTAATCCTAGACCTAATCCCACCTCGAACCCGGCCCCGGCCCCGACCCCGCGTTTTACTGACACCCCATGAAAATCCACAAATCAACAAATGATGATCTTCCGGTGAACCCTTTGTTCCAAACAAACACACAATCATAAAACCATTCCCAGGACCTCTTAGTCCTCTTACGGGTCTGTGAAAAGAAGAAAGTGCCTAAGAACTAGTGTCAATGGGGACTATGGGTAATTAGTTTAAGTCTTATTTCTTACCTTAAAATGATCAGGTTCGGTCATTTTCGCGCTGACGAGGCTAAGGTTGTTTTCAGTGTTAAACGGCCCGTCGCTTTGGTACGTCAGTTTCCACTCATTGAAAAAACGTTCGATGTCTTGATCAGGCTTTGGATATGCATTTCTGAGAAATTCACGGAACGCTTTCTTGGCTTCAGATTCGAGCTCTGAAACAAAAAACAAAGGATTTATTGCGGCAAAAAATTTGGTAGCAGTAGCTTCCATTTGAATGGCCATAGTTAAGGGTTGCCACCCCCCACCCCAGGTTTTTCTCCGATATTTTCAAGACCATTTATGATTAGCACATGCCGTTTTTCGTAGCTGTTCGTTTAAAGTTTGGCGACAACCGGTTGCTATGGTAACGAGATATGACGTCATAAGTAACATGAGGTCAACCCATTTTTGATAAAAATGCGTGTTTTTCACCTTTTTTCAGCGAAAAAAAATATAAAATGCTACCAAAAGCACAAAATGTTTAATTGTATGTTATTTTGCAACTAATGCAAACAATATTTGTAATTTCCGCATTTTTCCCATAAATTTGAATTTTTAGTAAAATCCAAGATGGAGGCCATCTGGGAGGCCATTTTGGATGACGTCACGGACCCCCAGCAGCGCCACAACCCATAATATTTACCTTATCTTGTAGAGCACATCGCGGGCTAATCTATTAGATGTAAAATATTTCCGAAATAGCAACATCGCAAAAACCCAAGGGGAGGGGGGTATTGCAACACCCCCCCCCCCCCTTGTACCACGGTGGGGGTATAAGTTTGCGTGTGCGTCCGAGGGTTAAGGGTTTCAACCCTTGGGTCAAACATTAGAACAACCTTGTAAATTATAACAAACACGTACAGCAAACACAGGAAAGTACTGCTCAAAAGCCTTCATTTGATCGGTCACAGCTAGTTTGTGATTTCATCCACAATGTGCAGTTCCAAAAAATATCCATACTCCCCCCACGGAAGGTTTTTTGTTTAGCACCCCCTGTCCCCCCAGGAAATTCCAGTTTAGCTTCATACTTTGCTTCTAAAATGTTGGCTTTTAAGACCCCCCTCCCCCTAGGAATTTCCAATGACCTTCCATGGGGTGGGTATGGATTTTTTCTGGAACTACACAATCAAAAGTTAGAATATCCTTGGTGCCAGAGGTGATCAGAAGTTGTCGCGCAGCATGCATTCGTGAGAAGTAGGCAGGCAAGAGGCGTGTAATATGAGATAGATAAGAGCGCCAGAAAAGTCACTGGTGACCAGAGGTCCTGTGCGGTGGAGGGGGGAGGTCACAGGGGGAGGGGGGGGGGGGGGCGTCACTCTCATATAAAATTGATGAGGATGATCGGCGGAAATATACCAAAAACCTATTTTGTGTGTGTCGCTCACACCAATTTTTACCCCTAACTGGTACCAATTCACTCTGAAAGGTTTTTACTGTCAGAATATTTTTCTAGCTTAATATCTTACACAGGGTTCATACAGAAAATTGCAACCTTTATTCAAGGACTTTTCAAGGACCAAATTTATTTTTCAAGGACCCTCCAATGAATGTAATGTTACAGGTTAAATAATATAAATCATATGCACCTTCTAAATTGACAGGTTTTTAATGCCAGGGGTTTCTCCTCCATCTTCTTCTCTAGGTTCTTTAGTTCGTTTGTGATTTCGGATTTGCCTTTCTTACAAATTTTTTAGTGTGTAGGTTGTTTTCACAACATAAAAAGGAAGAATACCCTAACCCACACAATGCAACTTTCCTTCGACTCCCACAGATTTTATGTTGGAGAAAATTCAAGGACTTTTCAAGACCTTATAAAGGAATTTAAGGACATTTCAAGGATGTATGGAATTCAAGGACTTTTTAAGGACTTCCTAAAATTCAAGGACTTTTCAAGACTGTGTGAACCCTGTTACAAGACCATGAATTTTAAGCCCTAAAAGGTACAACAATTCTTGTGACTGCTTGCAAAACCTCGGCAAAACTCAAGGTGACTGGAGACTCATCGGTTGTTTGGTACAAGATTGTCTTTCCGGCCGTCTGACCAGCGAATACTACATTTAATAATGCTGGTCAAGAGCATTGATGGTTCCTATAATAATATTACAATCAAATTTGCACTGGCACATAATTGTTTTCAATCCTTACACCAACTTGATGACTTACGTTCTTTGGAGGAGATTTTTCTGTAAAAGGTTCCGGTGTAAGACCCATCATTAAAGTATTTCTTCAAGTTAGTGACGTAATCAGGTTCACTGAAACTCTCTATAAGAATAAAAAAAAAATCATTTACAATATAGAGACAGTTTTTTTCAATACAGTGTCGCAAAAACAAAACAAAATTGATCACCCTAGCCAATAGGCGATTTCCACGAGGGCGTCATTTTGTTTTTCCTTTTTTATATAAAATTGTGTAAACCCAGTGGAGTACATGCATTGTGTAGAAATAGCAATAACCCTAATTAACACACAAAAAAAATCAGAAAAAAAACTGAATGATTCTGGTAGTTACAGTAAAAAACGGCCACCATGACACTGGCCTTTTAAAACAGGCACAGAAATAAAAAAATATATATATAATGAACCAATCGGAACTCAAAGCAAAAAAATAGACCAATTCCGATATATTTAAATTCATACTTGGCTCCGAGGCTTAGGGGAATAAAACAAAAGAAATCACATTGAGGTTCAGGGATGAATAATTAATTTCTTTTGTTTTATTCCCCTAAGCCTCGGAGCCAAGTATGAATTTTAATATATCGGAATTGGTCTATTGGCAATAGACCATTTTACAGTTGTGTGCTTAGTACCCTGGCCTTTGCGTGAAAGTGAGGCTGGAGTTGACTTTGTTTTGATACAAACCTTTCTGCTTTTCATATGTAAAACATGTTAGTTAACATAAGAATAACATGATTTACATATGAAAAGAAGGAAGGTTTCTATCGAAACAGGGTCAACTTGAGCCTCATTTCCCAAAAAGACCAGGTTACTAAGTAGAAACTGTAAAATGGTCTATTGGGCCAACAACTTAATGCTTCTTGATATGGAAATAAATTTTGCATTGTAGGCACATAGTGGAAATGAAATTGCAGAGATACCTGCCGTCGCTGAAGGGGAGGACCCTCAAGGACTTTTTTTTGGACACCGCTGGAAGCCGTAGTTGCCACGGACGCTAAGCTAAATAGATTATCGAGAAATTTTTTGGTGTGAAATATAATTACTTTTTTCGCCCTTATGAGCCAATCATAGAGTGTATGGGAATTTGATATTGTGTTACTTGTCAACGCTGGCGCGGCGATCGTGTAATGAAAAAATCGAGGTAAAACAGGTATATTAAGACTAATAAACTATTTTCGGCTATAAAACTCGTTAATCTCCTTCACGATCCTTCTAATTCTTCAAAAGAGACCACGTTTCGCGGCACACAAAGTGATTTTAAAACTTTAAAAACATTTAAATATTTAAACATTTAACTAGGGTAAACAATTGACTGCCGGAGTTGATAGAAAATAAAACAGCTTTAATTTCGCCCAGAAACATCACCCTTTTACGCCGGTAAAAGTGGAACACGCGCCAACGAACAGGAAATTAGAGGGATACAAATGTGATCTGTATTTCGGGCGCGCTTATTCCTCGTGACAAATTTCCATTCGGCTCGCGCCAATTGTTCGGCGAGCCGAAATGAATCAAAATTCGTGTATAACAAATCAACGGCGCTTCATCCATCACAAGACATAAAAAGTGAAACAAACTTCATTCGTTGTTCACATCATTCAAATTCATTCGTTGTTCACGTAGTTGTTCCAGGCATTCAAATATTGCCGTGAGAAAACATTTGAGGAATATAAATCGTAATTTAATAGAACGCTTCTATGGTCCCAAACTTGGAGACGATATGAGTGGGACCAAAACGACCAGATTCCGTTCAGATAACACCTACGGATAATACGTGTTTATTTCATTTCACATGTACTGTGTAACACAACAAGGTCAAGCTCAACAATACAATCCCAGTTCTTTGAACCTGACATTGTCCAGCCGGTACATTTCTATTCAATTTTAAACTTCTTTCTCTAGTAAATGTACTTTTTAGCACCGAACGATGACGTGGACAACTTCTCCTGGACTGCAGTGAGCCCCAAAGAAAAACATTCTACACGGATCTTAACTTTAATTTAGTATTTAATGACGAACTGCGCGTATTTCTTGCCTGTTTATATGTGGTCCTGATATGTGGTTGTCACCGTTTTGTACTGAATATAATCATAATAATAGGGTAGGGAATATTATTATAATTATTATAGAGAGTTACTACTGTGTTGCATCGTGTAACTCCCCAAGGGAAACAACGGAGAATAAAATGTCGACGAAATATTTATTTCTGTGTTTTGAATGCTCACGTTTCCCTTGTCAAAAAAAATAATTTATTAGTTTTTTGTTGCGACAAACTAATTTTAAGACAGTATATGTAGCTTACATGAAGGTTTACCGCTAATAAAGACTCCGGACTCGATGCGCTTGCGATGCTCTTTATCTCACAGGACACCGGCGAGTTGTACATTTGTACGATTGTACCGCGCTCTTCCTTTTCATGAAAAAAGTTTTTTCGTTTCCATAATTCCTTTTATTGAACTCAAAAGCGAAGGCGTGATGCGTGCTTGGTATAACTGTTTAGAACCTACATGGATTCATCATTGCTACACTGGCAATCGTATTAACTCAAAGAGGGGCCGTTTATAGAAAGATTCACGTGGAAAGGTCACATCCGTAAGGTGAGTCATTGGATTGATTATTATCCTCTTTCATCCCCATTTTTCCCACCACATCACTGACCAGTGGGCTGACAGGGGGAAAAGGTTAAAAGTCTATGCTTCAAAATACAAAACATAAAAATTCAATGCCTGGTTTCAAGACAGTGTCCAAATACAAGGGTTTTCCAGCTCACCAATTATTATATTCACAAGTATAAGCTTACCTATGTTTTTGTTGTTTTCACCAACTGATCACAATATGCCAGCATTTATTTCTTGTGACAAGAGCAAACAAACTGTTGAAAGATGTGTCATTTTGGCAGTTCTGCTAATAAAGGATGCGCAATCCTAAGAGCTGGAATGGTTTGCTGTTGTCACAATGAAAACAAAATAATTATATCTATTTTATTTATTAGTCTGAGTTTCTATTCTTCCTTTTTAAACCGTGAATATGCGCAAGCATAATTAACAGGTTATCGGTAACGGTGGCTAAATCACTTACTCGCTCGCTCATTCCATCACTCAGCTGTAAACTAAGTGACGTAATGCTTTGTTACGAATGCATTTTGTAACAACGCGAATCCAGCGATAAAAATAATTAATTTGTTGTAAACGAATATCTTTTTCAACCGAGACACACGTTTTGATGCATTAATCTACCTTGATGTTCCTCGATGGTCGAGTGGTTTAGAGTCAGGAATTGCAATCGAGAGGCCCGAGTTCAAGTCACATTCAGGACCCTTCTTTTTTCTTTCTTTGGACTGGACATCGTGAAAGTGATGTATTGTTGTTGTTTTTTTGTGTTTGTCAAAAATCCTTATGTTTTAATTTTAAAAAATATCGAACCGTGTCAGTGTGAAAACATAAGTTTACCGCAATATTACGTTATGTGTTAGCATTTCTTATTCACAAGTTGGCTCTTAGCATAGTCGCTACATAATTAATTATACTAACATTGATCAAATTAAATCTTTGAAAATGGAATTAAGTGTCAATCGTTTCCAGTCATAGAGTGTAAGGGAATTTGATCTTGATTGCCATTTTCAATGCTCACGGTTGGATTTTGTTTCACCTGCCAATCAAAGCAACTCTGCTCGCAGGGCAGAAGAGAAAATGTTTGAAAGAATAATAAGATACATGTACAATTGCATCAGCTGTGGCAGTGCAAGTAAATCTTCCTTAATTGTCATTTTTTTCATGCTTTGAGCTGTTTTATCTAACAGCATTATATCTAGCAGAGCTCACTTTTTATTTAATGTCAAAAGGATGCTTGCACATGTGAATTAAAGGGTTGAGGGTACCACTTTACAGTATGATTGAATAAAATCCTAATGTGATTTGAGTGTGCCACTATACAGTATGATTGAATAAAACCCTAAAGTGATTTCTATCAGTTTCTCTGGGTTACACCGTACTGTTGAGGACGCCACTTTACGGTGGCTTCTTTTCAGGCTTCTGGCATCCAAACATTTTCTTGAGCTTTGAGCAATAGAATTTACATGCACACCATGGTATTGGTGTGAAGAGACTGTTCAGTATTACACTAATAGTTAAGGTCTTAATCATCAACACACAAGACTAGGTGGGTTCTCAGGAAAACCCACCAAGTTTAAACTTCTTTTATTTGTTCTGACACAGTGATCTTTACCAAACGAAATACTATAATATACAGCAGTTTTCAACTGAGTGTTGTAAAACCACTGAAACCAAACCACTCAAACCACCAACCACCAAAGCAATCAGAACCTGATGCAAATACATGTGGCTAGTGCCAAGTCGAGAGTGGAAAAACATGTGCGAAAAAGTTGCAACTGGTTTTACTACTGATCGGTAAGGAAAGTGGCTTAAGATTTCAGAGCTAATAACAAATTGGGTCAATGCAAAATCAATTTATTTCAAAATTACTTTTGACACACAATTGAAAACCACTATATATCAAAGTATCTTTTTGCAGAAACGTCATGAAAATTTAGCCTTCAGTTAATGTTAATGGTATCGGGCATGTGGGTACACCCTTTTTTTTTCTTTCACCATTCTTTTCTAATTTGCAAGCATGGCCATCTACATAAAGGTTTGGGTTATGCATTTTGTTTTCAGACTGATTTCACTAACATTGGCAGTGAGCTGACTTAAAGGAGCTATGTGATGGTGATTTTGAGGTTTTTGGGTCAAAACTGCCCAAATTAAAACTAAGTACCTTTGTTGTACACAGAATGCTTATAGAACACTAAGAGGAAGATATCAAGTGAATTTTCGAAGAGAAAATTGACCATAATTAATATATGTTAAGACAGAAGTGATAAGCTTGGAAAATGTGCCCAATTTTTTCTAGATGCTATCCATTTCCATCCTGGCCATTTGCAGGCCAAGACACTAATTTTTACTCTTACAGCACTGGCAGAAAATTTCTTAACAAAACTGGATCCTTTTTTTAGGATTTTCACTGATATATAGATGTATTTTGGCTTTTTAAAGTAATACTAAAAATGGCGACAAAGCCCCTTTAAATACATAGGGTTTCTAACCACAGCCTTCTCACTAATTTATTACTCATGGGTGATAATTATTTTTGTTTTGGCTTTTGACCAACTGATTTCAAGACACTGACATTTTTATTAACCCTTTCCTGCCTGAGAACCACTATAGTGGGCCCCTGATTAATAATAACTTGGTCAATATTAAAGGGATAGTTTCACGGTTCAGCGCATGTGCACAGAATAAAATGCTTTATTCGCTATCTTACCAATTTGATCAGTTAAAAAACCACTCATATTAACTTCAATAATCACATATTATAATTTAGTCCAAACAAAGCAAAGGATGACCAAAATTCACAGAAAATAACAACGGATCGCACCAACAGTCAACACTGAATTAAACCTTTGACCCGTAGGATTTATTCTACGCTCTGGTGGCTTTCATGGCACACATGGCTGTGTATAATCATCCATTCAATCAGCTAACTGACTGTAACATTTTCATGGGCAAATTTCCTGCCAGAGTTATCTACTCGCTTCCAATTGGCCTAAACAATGAGTTACGTCATAGCTTGCACATGCGCCGAACCGTGAAAACCTCCCTTTAAGGTCTTAATTTTCTTTCAATGAAATTTTGACATCAAACTCATGAGAACCCTCAAGCCTTAGATACTCGATCTTCGGTCAACTAAACCGGCCAATTATGCAATATAAAACAATGGATGTGTTGATAGCTCACGCAATATGATTCACTATAGGCCTTAGCAAATGTGTGTTACATTTTGATGCATGATTAGTACTTCTATGTTACATCGAACTGTATGAGGCGTGCCACCCGCCAGTTCAGAAGGACAATAATAATTAAGTGCAAGCTGGCTGCATGATCAGTACTTTTATATGTTACATCGAACTGTATGAGGCGTGCCACCCGCCAGTTCAGATGGACAGTAATATTAAGTGCATGCTGGCTGCATGATTAGTACTTTTATGTTACATTGAACTGTATGAGGCATGCCACCCGCCAGTTCAGATGGACAGTAATATTATTAAGTGCAAGCTGGCTGCATGATTAGTACTTTTATGTTACATTGAACTGTATGAGGCGTGCCACCCGCCAGTTCAGATGGACAGTAATATTAAGTGCAAGCTGGCTGCATGATTAGTACTTTTATGTTAGGTCGAACTGTATGAGGCGTGCCACCCGCCAGTTCAGCTGGACAATAATATTAAGTGCAACTAGCTGGCTGCATGATTAGTACTTAAGTGGTCTTGGAAAGATCTGTTCATTGAGATAATAAAAGTGTACTCCTCTGATATCTGTGATATGGTTGACCACCCCTACAACTTTTTGCACTTTTTTGTGTACTAGAACACATGAGTGCTTCTGTTATTCTATGCATTTAGAGCTTCAAAATAAGCTATAGCTTAGGGTATACCAAGTATATGATTAAGTTTCCACTCTATCAGGAGTAAAAACAGGAGAAAACAGTTTAAAGTTCCCTTAAGTTTCTTGTTTAAAGTAAACTGACCATTTAAGTCTCATCACAAATTTTCAGGCCAAAATAGCCCCCTTTAAAGGGTTTTTTTAGTACACTAACAGCTATGACCATTTTCCCAAGCAGCAACTGTACATAATTTTATCACAGAAGTCAGTGATTCCATAACTCTTGTTGTTGTTGGTTTATTTGCAGGATTGGCATCCAAGCACTTTTGAGCATTGGCATAATTTAGTAAAAGTGGAATTTATTGCTTTATATGTGGCTGTTGTAGTTCAATTTTACCCTTAATATTATTGGTTTAACATATCTACTCGATACAAGATTTTGCAAAGGGAATCAACATCACTGGCTTTGCTACAGATGGCACTATTCAGTACTTTGGCAACAATGTGAGCCACCATCAATGGTTAACAGTGCACTTCTTTGCTGGAGGAAATAAAGAAACAGTAAAAATAAAAGTAGAAATTTCCCCTCTGTGTTTAGAGCTTGTATATTGGTATGGGGTCATTGTTTTAGGTGTAGCATTTGGCCATTTTTTTTATCAAATAATGGGCCAATGTTGTGCCTTCCGGTCTAAAAATGTGTATAGATTTTCCCATTTCGTTTTAAAAAATAAGGAATAAATGAAATGACCCCCCCCCCCCCCCCCCCCCCTAACCGGGACTAATGCTCTCGTGATGAACACTGCAACCATGTTAGCCATGTTTATATATGTTCAGCGTGGACTTAATAATGTCGCCTTCCAGCCAATTTCTCTTCTTCGATACCTAACTTCTTCTATTTTTACTCTAAGAGAGTCGTACCTTGGTCCTTGGTTCAGTCCAGGGTCCTTTTATTATGCTGTTCGGCTAATTCCTTCCATTTGCCAAAATAAATACGAACCAATTTTGTTTTCCAATTTCTCTGGTCTCCCGTTCATTTGCAGCCCTCAACAACCGTTTCCTTTTGTTTGTTTGTTTTTCGTGTCGCATTAGGTCGATCCTACGTATTTCTTCGATTGGATTTTCAGGAAAGTATCGTTGTATGGTCACTCTTTCGAAGCGCGCGCTTTCCTCTCAATTCCCGCTTAATATAAAGCTCTACTATACTGCGATCGCCACTCGGTCCCCCTGCGGCTTACGTGTGTGCCCGCGATTCCATACTCCGAAATAACAAATTCGAATGGGCAGCGGCTCATCGTAAAACAATGATAAAAAATTAACTGGATCAATAAAGGATGGTAATAAGATTATAAGCTTATTTGAATAACGCAAGTTTTGATGTACATTACATGTACAGTGATGACAAACACGATTCACGATTCTTATCTACGTGTAATGGAAACGAGCACTTCGCATATAATCTGCCGCAATTTGAAGCCCACCAGGACATGGAATGAACAAATTGCCTTGCAATTTGGGATATCAAACACCAGGAAGAGTGAATAACGTTATCAACTGAATAGCACAAATGGTTCCACTGAATAGTGACTTTTTTCAATGTATAGCGTTATCCAGCTGTAGCCTGAGGCTAGACTACAATGTAGCTCCGGAAATATGTATATCGAGCGCACCCGATGATGAAGTATGTTTAAAATATTGTCTCGTACAGCTGTAAATCGATTTTCTTTGTTAACGAAAATCTGAAAGCCTGGCCGAAATTAAGTTGTTCTGAGCACGCCCATGATCTTTTAATATCTTTGGCCGGGCAAGAAATTGATACCGTGCCTGCATGTCTCGAGACAACCAGATGTGAGGAAAGGGGAATGCCACGAACAATTTGTTTTCATTCAGACCGCAATCTGTGTGCCTCGCGCTCGTTGCCCGCGCTGCTCACTGAGCTGTGCTCACTCGCGCACCACAAAAGCGCGCAGAAGCACCGTCGCTGAATTCTGTTTATATAAATCGTTATCCTTTCTGATCATCTAATTATAGTTGCGTCATTTTCGTATCCCGCAGATGTGGCCTGCTTTTGCAGGGTATTTGTGATTCAAATTTCACAAAAACTGTCAAGTGATGGAAGTGTGACTGATATATAACATTAGTTTGTTATCGCTCCTGGAGAATCATATTGCATATTCCATCAACACGTTCTATTGTTTTATATTTTACCGGGCATTTAACTCGGTCATTTGAAATGACCGAACACTCGGTAACTAACGCCTGCGGGTTCTCATTTCAAATAAGCTGGTGCCTAAATGAATATTTCGCAGTGTTGCGGTTAATGTGATAATCAAAAGACAATAAACTGACAATACCCATAACACAACACAACACAACACAAAATAATAGCTAAACAACAATACTTGCCGTAAAACCAAGAAATAACCAAATGAGAGATGGCGAAATCCCCGGATACATCCTCTTAAAACTGAACATGGGAAAACTCTCTAGGGACCACAGTGATGGGGCGTGAAGCACGAAATAACCAAATGAGCGATGGCGAAATCACCGGATACATCCTCTTAAAACTGAACATGGGAAAACTCTCTAGGGACCACAGTGATGGGGCGTGAAGCACGTGACCATTACATGTTTACAACCGATCGAGCGATCGAATAAAATTTATATCCAAATGCTACGACTCGTTTAACGATACGCGTATTCGTGGGTTAAGAAAACGCTGTTCACTCGAACTGAAATGTTCACCGAAGTTTAGCGAATGTTGGGGCTGCTTAGCAGCTTGCAAGCATTAAACGATTTGTGCTTGAAAGCTGTGTGAAGAATGTGGTCAAAAGCCATCCAAAAGGTCAAATTAATTTATAGAATCCTTACCTGCAGTGGACATTTTACCACACAGACAGCTATCAACAGTTCAGCAATAATAGAAGCGATTTTAGACTATCTGGCGACAGGGCGTAAAAACGGCTGATTGGCTGAGAGATATGACGTAAAACGCATCATGAAAGCATTAATGCGGTTGCGCGAAGCTTTCTCGGAGAAAAATTCTTCAAAATGGCGGACGGCTTCGATGCTCGTATAAGCACGGAAAGTTTGACTTCGGGGATAATCTAAGATGTCTTAGATCGTTTCATTATAAGAAATATTGACTGACTGTTGGCCGTCACTCACTGGAGAAATATCATTTGAATTAAGCTTATGTTCTTCTGCAGTAACCTACAACAGATTTAATGCAGCTGAACAGTCGAGCACTCCATTTATATTTACTTGCTTTATTTACTCTGTCTTTGTTTGCTCCCTCGATCTCAAAACTGGACACATTTGGATCCACTCCTTTAATGGCGCTAAGGATTCATTTCATTGTTTCATTTTATTTTTATTCTCCTGTTCGAGACGAAACAGAAGAGAACAGCGAAATGTCAGGCTTGTCAAATTCTCTAGCTGGCTTCCTCGATATTTTAAAATCGTTTGGCTCAGGTCATCCGATCTTCGAACTAATACATGTAAAATCAAGTTCTGCAATCCTGTCATCATCTTCTGCCACATAGCTTTATTTATTTATGTTTTGTGAACAAAACAGCACATGCACAGTAATCATATGGCTGCAGGTCAGTAATATATTTAAAATATTTTTAAATCTTTGCATTTTAGCAGCATACAAATAAGCTTATTAATATTAAGTTTTAATTTTCTGATGTTAACATTTGCTGAGGCCAAATTGAATTTGATTTTTAAAGACCAAGTGAAGGACATTTAATAATGAACTGTGGAGCTACATGTTGTAGCAGCAGCATTTAATAGCTTTTCACCTGTGGTCCTAAAAAAAGGGACTGTGAGATACAAAATGTTTCACGGTGCTCATCATATTGCATATACAGCTGTAGCACAGTCATACTTGTAATATGTATGGCCGCAAATGAAAAAATGCCGATTACAGTTTGTGTTGACTTGGAATTGTATTTGTAGCAAGCTAAGATGTGATTAGCTGTAATTCCATGTGCTCATTGTCTATGATATTACAATCTGTTACCGAAATTATTGTTCTAAGCCTCTGTTTTATTGTTTATTTTTAGCCAAAAGGTGTTTTCCTTTTTAAATATTTTTCCTAAACCAACAACACAATAAACAAGTCACCATGAGTAATGTACTGTTGAAAGTCAAGAAACAAATGTTCCTTAATAATCATTACAGAAGATTTTTCAACCAAAATATATTTTTTCCTCTTTTCTTTTCAACCATAATGACAGTTTTTAGCATTCATTAGGACAAGACATAAAGTAAGATGTGTATTGCTTACTTAGCAGTTTAATAATTGTCAAACCAGTTCAACTGTTTCTCAGTTTGTGGCAATGAGTTTGAGACAATAATTATTGGAATAAAATTAAACTGGTTTGAGAATTTTTAAAACCAGAAAAAAATTAATTACAACATAGACATGACATATCAACCGTTTCGGTATATTTTACCTTCTAAAGCCTACAAGCCAAAGCAGGTTAAAGGTTTTTGGCAAATATGCAGAAAACAATACCTAAGTTATGACATACAGTTCATTTAATGGTGAAGAAATTCCAATATATAAGGAATATAAAGTCACTTACATTCAAGGTAAGGGAATTAAATATTTTAATTTATGGATCAAACTGGTCAAATCCTTCCCTAAACTGGTTGATGTAAATAATTCTGCACTTGCACTACAGCAATCCAGCTGGTGTTTTGAGATCTGCTCACGGCCTTGAGACAATAGTTAAATTCTTAGTGAAATCAAACAGCAAAGCCAGAGTTTGATGAGCCTGCATTTTTGTTATAATTTAACAATAACAATTATTATTGTAAACTATAACAAAAATGCGGGCTAGTCAAACTCACCAAAGAAGAGGTGAATAGTGATACATATTTTTCAAGCCACAGTGTAGATGGGTGAGATAAATATCTGTGGCTCTTCGCCAACACTGAGGTGTACAAAACCGATACTGATCGTGAAGTGAATCATGGGATGTCACCACTTGATAACCTAGCATAACTTGTGTATTCACAGACACTGAAGTCCTATTGATAATCTCTTACAAGCCATTATTCACTGTTCATAAGCGTGATCAAAACTCTCAACCATGCTATTGTCTACCGTTGTGCGCTGTTTGATTGGGCTTCAAGGCTCAATTTTGAAAAAATTTTTGTATCATTTTTGGTTGCATGGGACCCGTAAATTTCTATGGTCTGCTATTTTGAACATGGAGAGGGCCCTGGAGATGAGGTCAATGTAGTTTAATAAACAATTTCATTGCATATGTCAATCATGATGTTTATGTTTAATAGTGTATATGTCTACTACAATATTTCCATCTTCAAAAATATTTAAGTCAAACCCATCCTTATGGACATCTCCATAATATGGACACCTTTCTATTGTGGACAGTTCTCTTGGTCCCGAAAGTACCAAAATTCATACAACCCCTTCACTGTTATACAAACACCTCTATAATGTAGACACTTTCCATATCATTGAGGTTCGACTGTTTATGTTTGTATAATGTACGGTTTCACATGTGAAGGTCTCTGGTCAAAAAGCCTATAAAGGGGACAAACCAACAAATCAATGTGAGATCACAAGAGGCCCACATTGTCTGACTTCATACAATTCCACTTTGGCACAATAATGTCATCTCTGACACTATACATAAATAGGAAACAATGTATGGTATACAGGAGCAGTCTTCTCCAGAAGGGTATCTGGGTGTCCTGTGGTCATGGAAGTCCACTTTTTAAAATACACAACATTTTTGGATTTAAAAAGTAAATAAAATTTAAATTGCCCTCAGTGTAATCCTGGATCTAGAGGAAAACTGAGGGAAAACACTTTTCTGTTGATTAGAGTAGATTCAAAGAATGTTGGCATTTGCACAGCCTTTTTGTGCCTGCCATGGGTCATTGACCAATTTTTTTTTTTTTACAAAATGTTAATGCCGTTGGGGGGGGGGGCACTGCTGGAATCGACTAATCCATCAATGTACCTCTGGGGAGTGGTGTGTGCAGTTTCTGTTGGGTCACCCCCAACCGTTTGCCTCTCCATTGCCATGTTATTACTGAAATAATGTAATGGTCAAATTCAACCTTTAACACCCCCCCTCCCCCTCCCCCCTGGGCAACACAGGGAAATTTGATCAATCTTTATGCCTGGGTAGGCAGTAATTTGACATTAGCATACATTACATGTATGTTTAGAGTTGAGTTTGCATTTGAAAATGCTCGCCTTCCACCATTAGGTCTGGTTAACAAATCTCTGTTTTAATTCTGGTGATTTGAGGCAAAGCATGCCCTTCTTAAAATCAGACCATATAGTAATTGGTGAATTGGCAGTACTTGTCTTCCTTTTGTCACCATTATAGAAGCTTTTTGCATTGGAAGGAACAGTTGTTGCATGAGTGATGAGTAGTGGGAAAAATTGCTTACTGTGTTGATGTTGTTTAGAGCTATAACACTGATCACCGAAACAATGAACCTTCACGGCATGAAACAACAAAGTGGGATCACTCTGACTATTGATTTGTATGGTTTCGTGGAACTAGATAGTCCAATATTAAAGAGTAGCTTCCAAGAAACCAATGCTACATGTAGGTCACAAGTATCATACTCGAGTTGGTTGAGAAGGCATTCTTGAATTATAGTCAATCTCTACTATTCATAATTATATTAACGTATAGGAATGCACATAGTAATTTGTTGTTGTTGTTAGTTTGTACAAAACGACTGAAAATTAAGGTCAGTTCAAATTTACTAAACGTAGATAAGCTTAATCAACACTACAGTTTCGTGAGTTAAAAAAAGATTTTAATGAGTTACAGAGCTTGTGAACATGGACTCTAGATATCCTACCGTGAAAATACGAAGAACGAATTCCCTTGACTGAGTGTGTAAACACGTACAATCGAGTTGCTTGCAAAATCACAAAGGGAAATAACGGATTATGACGATAAAAGTACTTACATGTCTGCAAGCTTCGCAGTGAAGAAGCCTTCGTTCGCCTTCATAGAAAATTAAAAGGAAGTCCACCTTTCAAGAGCTCTTAAAAAAAGTCATCGAAACGAAAAAAAAGTCATTTTTGATATGTTTCGTAGAAATAAATAAGGTTCAAAAATTTGTACTTCCGAACCTTAGAGAACTTGAGACGACCTTAGTTAACCGTAAAACTGCACTTAAAGCAAATTCGAAGAAGGAGAACGCTTCCTTTAAAAGGCATAGCGTTCTTCGCCTTATAAATCTAAAAACATTGTTCCGATTGTCTTGATCATAATCAAATCTCCAGCATGAATGTTTATAAAGTTCACACAAGTTGCTTTGAGCTCCTTGAGCGAGCACGACGCTGCGTGGGGCCGTTACAATAGGGAGCTTAAGATCCAGGACGCGACGGTTTTGAGACGCGGCCGGAAGTAATTTTTCACAAAAAAGCAGCAGTCCGCTTGCCTCGGAGTGCTGGCTCGCAGCGTCGCCGTCGCGTAGAGAACTCGAGTCAGAAGGATTTGGCGTTGTGTAGAAAACGTGAGTATTAAATGTTCTTGTTTTGAAGAAAACGGTGTATTAAGTGCCAACTCTAAACATAAATCGAAACCTTGATTCATATTGAAACGTTCTAGCGAAATTTACGCCGCAAAAATGGGAAAGCTCTGACTTTTTTAAACTTTATTTACAGGTTGACTTAGGTTAGCGAAGAATAGCTTCGAATCTTCGAAGTAAGTTGTGCCTCCAAGCTTCCTCTTTTTTCCCCTGTTTTTTACCCTTGTATTTAGCAAAATTAAGCGTTAATTTGCTAAGAACATGCAAGAAGTGATGTTTCGTGGAATTAAGCACAAAATTATTTTCAACTCAGTCTGAGCTAAAATTTAACTCGGTTTTAAAGATGTTGTTGTTTTATTTTTTTCTTTTAGTTCGGTGATGTCTTGGACAAACGACCACGGCATGATCCTGTGTAGGGAAGTTGCCAAGTCCACAGAGAGAAGAAGCCTGTGGGAAAAAATTGCCGACTTTGAATAAATGTTCAGTTCCTAAATTTAGCGTTGATAAGCGGTCGGTTCGCGACCACGTGGGAATTCTTGTTATTAGGTACAAGAAAAAACTGAGGATTGAAGAAAAAGCTGCGGGAATAACGCCAGACGAGCCCTCCGAATTAGAGAATGCTTTGGATAGTTGGAACTCTTAAGGTTTCAGCAAGTAAAGAGATATCCCCCTTTTCCACGCGAAAATTTGCTTTACATTTAGACGGGTCTTCATTTACAAGAGAAAATTTCTCATACGACGAGTGAGCAATGGAGGATTCTGCGGTGTTTATGCCTCGTACAACACGGCAAATTCTTCATCATCAATGATTTCTTCTTCCAAGCACAATAACAACATTTCTTGGACTTCTTTGAACGAGCTCATTTTATATTTTGCGTTTTCTTTTGTCAAAACAAAAATCTTGAACAACCGCGTCGCATCGCAAAACTAAAAGTTTATTTTTCCCGAGCTTAGAACGGCGTTCTCGTTCCAGGCTTTAGCTCGGTCACTGCGTTCTAAAAGCCGTCGCGTCCTGGATCTTAAGCTCCCTAATTTCTCATACGACGAGTGAGCAATGGAGGATTCTGCGGTGTTTATGCCTCGTACAACACGGCAAATTCTTCATCATCAATGATTTCTTCTTCCAAGCACAATAACAACATTTCTTGGACTTCTTTGAACGAGCTCATTTTATATTTTGCGTTTTCTTTTGTCAAAACAAAAATCTTGAACAACCGCGTCGCATCGCAAAACTAAAAGTTTATTTTTCCCGAGCTTAGAACGGCGTTCTCGTTCCAGGCTTTAGCTCGGTCACTGCGTTCTAAAAGCCGTCGCGTCCTGGATCTTAAGCTCCCTAATGACGTGTTGAATTCTGATTCGTCGTCCGCCATTTTGAAAATGGAATCGCGGGAACCAGGCCTGCGTTCTACTGCGCATGTTCAGCCGTTTTTACGCCCTGTCCTATCTGGCCACATATTTACTAGTCTCCCACGCAGCCGTTGTTTGTATCGTCACGCAACGCTCGTGACGAGACAACGGCTGGGTGGGAGACTACACGGGCCGACCATTTAACTTTTGAAGGGTGGGGGGGGGGGGGGGGGGGGGGGCATTTCTTCTTGGGCAGGATTTTTTTCCCTTCTCAATGCTTTGCAGGGTATTTTTTCCCTTCTCAGTTCTCTGCAGCATTTTGTTTCCTCAAGAAGGGTCAGTCCAAGTTTTCCAAACATTGATTTACATTTACAAAATGTATTTACATTTACATTGTGGCTATTGCAGGAATGCGGGCGCACAAAAGGGCTGGAAATTGACCCTGGGAATGAACATAAGAAAATAGGCCAACGAAAACACGTATTAAAGTCCCGCATTTTTTTGCTATGGATACGCGTAAAACCCTATATAGTTCTTATTTACGTCCGATATCGCCCCAGTAACGCAAGGTTACATTATAAAGCAGAGTTTTATTTCACTGAAGGGAGTAAATTTTGCCGAGTATTATTCTGCGACAGTTTTTTCAATTCTGCGAGAGCAAAAATTACGAACAAACAACCACTGAAGAAGGGGGAAGCCCGAAACCTTTGATTTTTTACAGAAATTTTAGCACTTTGATTTCAACAATATGTAATCTTTCATAGTAAGTAAAAATATACTAGGCTTTTTCCCCACAGAAAGCGTGAACGCGTATACAAGAATAATGGTCAAATCCGAATAAACCGATTCTTAATGCGAGGGTCCATGGTCGTGGTCGCAACCTAGTTAATGACGTTAAATGTTTTAAAGCTTATGAATTTCTTGTTATTAAGACCTACCTGGGAGTAGAAACGCTGTAAGAAGAAAGAAACAAGCTGTCTTCATTTTAATTAGCATCAACTTTTTCCGGGGAACGATGTATTGAATAGCAAGTCAGTGAAAATGAACACGAATTCGCCGGCGTTGGTGCTTTAAACGATACCTTCGCTTTGTTTTCTGTGCTGCGTATTCAGCTGACACGGTGATTAATATCATGGCTTTTGTTCAAGCAAAATGCAAGTTATTGCAAAATCAACCAGTTTTATGTCAACAGTCATTTCTCTCAATCACTCCTGCGAACCTGACTGGGGTGACACAACTCATTTGAAAGCCTCTGGGGGGGAGGGTGGGAGGGTACATGAAAGACACTCGAGTTGGGAAGTGCGGCCGGGCCGCTCAAACGCTGCCCCCTGTTTAAGACAGAACTCTTCGAATTCCCTACAATTTTTGAGACCCCGTCCAAGAGTTTATGAATTGTGTCACCGCTTTGTTGTAGTGGTTAAAATTCTGCTTGTTATAAGGTTTGTGTAAATTAACATATATGCTTAACCGATTTACGACAATAGGCCATGTATAGATACCCCGTTTAAAACGAAACGTTATGAAATTGATACCCCGTTCAAGACAAAAAAAAAAACTGAAAAACATACCCTCTGCTGTAAAACGTCTAAAACAACACCCGCTTTAAGATAAATATTTCTCCCATACCTGTATTTACCTGCGGGTTCAATATTTACCAACAGGAACATAACTGCGGCATCTTCTTTTGTTGTGAGTTAACAATGAAAGCTTTGAACAAATTAAAAAAGCTAAAAAAAACACTAGTAACATCGTGAAAGTTTGTCTACATAAATACATCGTCAAAAAAAAAATAATCACAAGCATGATAGTGTTTCTGGAATAATTATTAGTTGGTAGTGCAAAATGGAGGTGTGCCCGTATAGGCGTATTAACGTTCATTTCACTTTTGTTTGTATTATAAGCTAAGCTGATTGATAAAAAAAAAAACTAATATCATGTCACAAACTGATGACCCGACAATACATTTTTAATATAAAAGCTTTTGAATGCTTTAATAGCCTGATTCACAAGTTTCTTCAGTTGTATCGTTACTTCACCTACAATCAAACACAAAAGGGTTGGGACGAATTTGCATTTACGATGTTTCCCTACGCACGCGACAGAAACACGGTACGCGCAAACGATAAGTGTCCGTTTCCCGACCCCTACCCCGCTTAAGCCCGTGTAATAAAAATGATTTGTGGATTTTAACATTGCCTCGGGGGAAGGGGTGGGGTTGGTAAGAATAGATGGGCTTTAAACGAAACACATGGCTTCATTGGTCAGTCACACTAAATTAGTAGTTAATAGGAGGCTGGACTTTGTAACATTTGTCCCAAGAACTTTTGTCCTTCATTGTAACTCTACTTAAGGCCTTCGCCTTTGGATAGAACGGTCTTCATTTGAGTGTCGAAAGTAATTTTGCGATTTCTTTTGCCGGGTTTTGTATTGTTACGCTTTGAGATTGGCTAAAAAATCTCTCCTCACTTTCTCGATCAACCAATCAGAAGTAAAGCTAAAACCAATCGCGACTTGCTCGCACGCGTTTTCCCGCGCTTGGCGCCGGCTACATGTATTTGCTTCGAGCTCTGATTGGTTCATTGGATTGTCTGCCTCTGTTGTGATTGGTTAGAGTAAGTTCTTTGGTTTTGGTTTTAAGACATTCAACTGGAAACCATTCTATTTATACTCAGATCAATGTGTGTGACAGTTTGCTTTTCGCGGACGAGTCGACGACGGCACCAACGTTACGTGGATTTCAGACTTCGACTTTGAAGAAATTATGGAATGGAAGGTACCCTCGCAATTAAAAGATTCTAAATCCAGACGCTGTCCATTTCTAACAATTTAAGTTTAGTTTTCTGATGCAGATTAGTTATTTCCAGCCCTTCACGTTTGGAATGATCGTCCATTGTTCTTTAAAAAAAATTTTGTGAGGACAAAGATCATTTTTAAGTCCAAAATTTAACCTTTGATTATCCATAACTGTAATTTTAAAACTCGAGAACAATCATTCCAAACGTAGAAGGTGAAATATGTTCAACCTCCATTAGAAAAACTAATTTATTTAACTATACGAAGAAAATTCGCTGGCATATCACCGATTTGCTTAATTTTAAAATTTTGATCACGTGACCTGTCACGTGATCAAACTTGTGCGTTAAGACAGAAGAAGACGTCGAGATTAACATTCAGGAAAAATTTCAATCTGGTCCAGTCAATCTAGCCGAAGATATTTAGTGTCAACCATATTTTCCGAATAGACTTTAAACCCAGGCCTTAAACTGCTTGTCAATGAGAAGTCTTATATTCAATTATTTTTTTGTTATGCTCGTGCCCCACAAGCACTTGTGCTCTAATACTTACGCGAGGGTAAATAAATGACATTTTCTTTTTACACTTCAAGAATGAGGGGGTTAAAAATAGTTTGATAAATCAATTGAAAGCCCCTGTAAATTTATTTTTAATACTTCTACAGTAACTAATTACTCCATCTTGTTTAGTAATCTTATTTTAGTATCAAAATCGTATCAAATCTGATTGCGAGAAGTGCAAAAGTTCCCAATTGTAATTGAACGGTTAGTTTTATTTCTTGAACAACTGCTCTGTCGGTGGCCACTTTAACCAGTTGCCATGCAAATAATACCAACCTACTTTTGTTCTTGAATAGTGTAGTGTAGTCACAACAGAGCCCATTATTTTCGAAAATAGGATCACCCTTGGATTATCCGTATTCCTTACGAAACTTCGCATGTTCACTTGGGTTGTTGTCCAAATCGATCAGTCGTAAGGAAATGTCAAAATGCCAACTTCCGACGACATAATGGATGACGTCACAAAACGCGTTTTACAAAGTTTCTAATTTCACACTACCAAATATATCATCATGATCATTTGAAAGAGCTTGACTTGGGGATTAATGTACTGAAAACCGTTCCTCGCTCAGCTCGCTATGAGAAATATTTCCCTAGTTATGACCGGAAGAGAGGTGCCATTGATTTGCCCTTTTTAACCCGTGAATATACGCGCATGCGTAATGAAGGGTTATCGGTAACGGCGACAGATATGCAAATGAGTTACTCACTCCTTCCATCAGCTGTAAACTTAGTGACGTAATGCTTTGTTACGAATGCGTTTTGTAACAAGAACAGCGTGAATCCAGCGATAACAATAACTAAATTGGTGTAAACGAATATAAACAACAATAAGCTTAAAGATGTTTCGCATTTGGAGTCTTTAATGCAACGTTAAAATCGATCTAAAAGGTAATTTTCAAGTGAGACACGCGTTTTGATGGTTATCTACCTTCAAGTAATAAAATTTATCCTATTCCAACTCAGTGGTTACGGTGGTCGAGTGGTTTAAAGCGCGGATTTACAGCCGAAAGGCCCAGATTGGAATCTTGCTGGGGCCGTTCCTTTTTTTTTTTTTTTTTTTTTTTTTTCTTCCTTCTTCGGACTGAACATTATGAAAGTGATGTACTGTTTTTTATATTTTTTTTGCGTTTGTCAAAAATCCTTACGTTTAATTTAAAACAAGAAGCTGTACACAGCTTGAACTCGTGGCGCCTTTAACTCATTGCAGCATTGATTCCCAAGTGATTTGAGTGCTTTTACAGAGAAACATAAGCTTAAAATTATATCTAATCAAAGGCTCCTAAGAGCCAACCCGAGAAGAAGAAATGCTAACGCGTAACGCGTAACGCAATATTGCCGTAAGCTTTAATACGTTTTCACACTGACACAGTTCGATATATATATATTTTTTAATTAAACGTAAGGATTTTTGACGAACGCAAAAAAAAGTACATCACTTTCATAATGTCCAGTTCGAAAAAAGAAAAAAAAAAAGAAAAAAAAAAGAGGACTTGATGGAGATTCGAACTCGGGCCGTCCGGGACTAAGCCACAAACTCAATCACTGCGCTATCCAAGAGCACATACTACCTACGAACTAAATTTTATTATTTTAACCTAGATACGCATCAGGACGCGTGTTTAGGTTGCAAAATCCTTTTAGATCGATTTTAATGTTGTACTAAAAACTCCAAATGCGAAACATCTGTAAGCTTATTGTTGTCTATATTCGTTTCCATCAAATTAATTATTGTTATCGTTGGATTCACGTTGAATTCCTGTTACGAAACGTGTTCGTAACAAAGCATTTGCTCACTAAGTTTACAGCTGATGGAAGGAGCGAGTGAGTGAGTGAGTGAGTGAGTGAGTGAGTGAGTGAGAGAATGAATTTTATTTAAACACCCTTGCCGATAACCTGTTCATCATGCTTTCACGTATACACGGGTTTAAAAGTAAGACTACACTGCATTCACTAGATTCAGTAGCTGACACTTAAGCTCGACCCGGAGCTCGATCGCTAAGCAAACGGCAAGTTTAATATATAAAACACAGAACTTGCCAGAGCAAAAATCCCACAGGAATAAGCGGCGAACACAATATCAAACGGTCCTATCCATCCATGAACGCCTTGAATTGTCTTGAAAGTGTGCAGTTGTACGCAGTAGTTCTTTATCTTGCTTCTCGAGTACACAAACGGAGAGATTTTACGGTATGTATTTCATGGCCGAAAGCCATATAGTCGTCTATATAGACTTAAATATGCGTGCATAAATTTGCATGCGCTAATGTGACACGAAAAAAAACAAGAAAAGTCAACGCCGGATTTATAACTCGTGTGCTTCGCCACGAGTAAATATATATATTGAACCGTGACAGAGTGAAAACATAAGCTTACCGCAATATTGAGTTACGCTAGCATTTCAAATTCACGGGTTGGCTGTAAGGAGCCTTTGATTTACTCCGACTTCATCACCTCTCCTCTCCCCCACACCCCCCCCCCCCCTCCTCCATTCCACTCTCTAACCTTTTTTCATGACGTCATATCATCTACCTTATATTATGGGCAAATCTAGATCGCGAAATGTGACTGGAAAATAACAAATAAAAGCGATTTTATTTTTGTACTCTCAGAAAGTAGAAAGAAACAATCAAAAACGTGACTTGACTGCTCTTAGTAGATATCACAATATATAGTATGTGTACTAACAATATACGACAATTATTATTTGCAAAATTAGGAACTTGGATGAACATCCTTCAAGTCAAAATGGAAAATCAAGACGGAATTTAGGTAGAAGAAATGAGATTTTGATATATGAAAAAAAAAATACCGAATTGATCTTTTTATAATTTTATTAGATAAAACACCTTTTAAATATCTTTTCACTAAAAATATGTGTGCTCACCATTTATTATTATATTATTATTTAGCAAATCAGCAACAGTGGCCCTGGAAGAAACAATTGTATGTTAACCTTTGATCAATCCGAAGTTACCAGGAAGGGGTTTTTTTTTTCAGAACGTTTGAAACTGAGGGTATATAGTAATACAGAAACCTATACAGAAAACAGAATTTCAGGAAACTGACAGTTGTTACTTGAAAATGTAAATGTCACACCAGATTCTTCCACAGTATCAAAGCGGCCACAGTGTCCACATCCAGATTTAGGACCAACCATTAACGCTTCGATTTCGTATCTACTGTTCTTCTTTAAAACAGCTGCAGTGTCAAACAAAACTTCAAATCCATAATAGCTAAAATGTTTGCATTTCAAAAGCTTTGAAGTATATGTTTCTGATTTAGACACTAACGTCTTACTAGCATCTTTCACCTCCAGTGTTGCTGTGTAGCTGTTGTTCTCACTGCCAAAGACACACAGTCCATGTAATGTGATGTCTTCGTTCACTGTGAAACTAATTATTTTCTTGGACACACCGTCATAATAGCCGTTACAAAGCAAGTACCTGGAGGTAAACCTGCTACAACGGTGAATGATCCCAGATCGTCTTTGATTCTCCGAAAACCCCACAGGAGAAGTCAATTTTGAGCTGAAAAACTTAAAAAACATGAAAATTTCATCAGCAGTAAGAATTTTGGAATCGAGAACGACCCCAGCAAATTCCTCCTGTTTCATCACTGGAAAGCGGATTGCTTTAATAATTTGTTCGCCAAGAATTCTTCTTTTCATTTCACCATCAGCTGCCAAACCTTGCTTTTGACACTGTTTTGTTGCCCACAGATCAACAGCTTTAAATAACTCGACCTCTTTAATCGTCAGATTGTCTCTTGAGACTACTGTTTCAAGTAAGGACTTCTCAATTGTTTCAAATTCATCCGATTTCACAGCCGCTTCTGTCTCATTCTCGATTATTTTCCAGCATCGATCAGCAAGGCTTTTCTCTACATATTTCTGTGCAACAGGCAGGATAAAGAAAACGTTCGACTGATCTAACTTATCTTGAAGGTAATCCGTGCATTTAACAGCAAGTGCAGGAACCATGTATTTCTTAGCCAAGTATAGCACTCCCATCACATTACTTCCGCTCAAGTGCACTTCATCGCTGTACATGTACCGAAACAACTCCAACAGACTCTCGTACTCACAGTCGGGCAGTTCAATAGAGTCTCCAGTCTCCGCTAGCTCACCGTAAAACATGGCTTCAAACACAGGACTGCCAATCGACAGCACAAACTTGTGAGCAGGAATCACTTGCTTACTTTCACTTTCACTATCGCTCTTTTTAACAACAAGCTTCACATCGCTGAGGCGATCGTTGTTGAACATAAACTTGGCTCTTTCTCTGATCGTGGGTCTTGTTGTTTGCCAGTTTGTTTCAGTGGACATATTCGTTTAGCGGGACGGGTGAAGGAAGTCGAGATGTTTCGTTTTCTTGGACACTACAGGTACTCAAGCAGTCGTTTATCAGTCAAGCAGGAAGTGATTTCGTAGACAGCGCGCGATATGCATATCAACAAGACGTCACACGATTCAAACTCGCTCGAGAGAGGACCCTGGGAACGACTTTGCACGCGAACAAGCGCGAGGTCATGAAAGTGATAAAATATTTTCGCATTTGGCAGGACGGATTATCTGGACCTTGCATTTCATGTTCAAGATGATCAGTAGATTGCAAATTAAAAATATTAATAATCAAACTGAGTACCACGTGAAAGGATGTCAGATAAACTTCAAACTTCAGGCGGTTGGAATTCAGCTCGGCTTAGGAATTGGTCATTATGAAAGTAAAGAAGGGGGGAGGGGCACCTTTTTGATGCATTTAACTGGGGTTAGAACTGGCAACTATTCAGTCAATTATGATGGAGATGGGTTATACGTAAGGTATAAAAGTCGCTCACAAACCACACCAACCTCGTTCCCATGGTTTTTCCCTCCTAATTTCCCTCCTAAAAACCCTGGCAATGAGGTTGGAGCCACACGAAGCCCATGTTTCTGTGACTTCTGTAGCATGAAGCAACTCGATGTATTGCCACTAACTCTTGAATGGGATACTAATCAATTATGGGGTTACTCCCAGCATTACGTCGCGGGTACCCATTCTCTACTTTCGAATTGCCCATAACACACTTTGTTTGCCCCCCAAATTTTGCATAAACTATTGTTTTGAAATGCTCTTGGAGTTGCAGTTTTCCCAAGAGCATTTACAAACAATAGTTTATGAAAAATTTTGGAGGGCAAACAAATTAAGGGTGCTTTCCTTTGGGATGATCTGGATCCGGATCACTGATCAAAGATCACTCGGATCATGAAGCATCAAAGGAACCGATAAATCCACTCTGGACAAGGATTCATCGGTTCCTTTGATGCAGCATGATCTGAGTGATCTTGGATCAGTGATCTGGATCCATATCATCCCAAAGGAACGCACCCAAAGTGTATTACGGGCAATTCGAAAATAGAAAATTCACTGCACCTGGTCACTTGGTGGAGAGAGACAAAGTGCATTATGGAGCAAATTAAAGTTTCTTGTCTTACATGTAGGAAACAACACAACGGCAGAGACCAGGTATCGAACCCAAACCTTCTGCCGGTTGAACCGATCGACCATTCAGTGGAGAAGAAAGGATGTGCTTTTTGGAAATATTGTATTATCAAATATTATTTTCCTACCGTGAAATCAGCCTTGCCTTCATTATCATATCGCTTCGTTATTTTAAAGTTGATTAGAACCTTTACTACAGAATCCGGTGCTTCTATTTCCGGCGTTACGGTAGTCCTTGCAAATAAAGTTACTTGTTTTCACAAACTATCGTTGTACTCGGACAGGTTCCGCTGTTTCGCCAAAGATGGTGGTCTCTTTATGTACCCTGTGTCACCCCTCCCCCCGCCTTACAAGGTCCTGTGATAGTTGTGTCACTCTTTCATCGCAAACCTCGCTGTGCCGTTTTCCAGACACAGCATGCATGCGCACTCCAGGTAAACTCCAGGTAAACACCTTAGTATATTCTTAGTACATCATTATCGCAGTTTATTCCTTTTTAGAGGTTAAGATGAACATCATCCCTGATCATTAGTGTTTCTGAGTCAGTAGTAGCTGTACTGTACTAAGCATTAAAATTTTAAGCATTAAAATACTAAATCATTGAACAGAATAATACTAGTGGTTGATATTATTTTTTTACGGTTCAGTTTCATGGCAAACAAGGCTAGATGCCACTGATTCCACCCAGCGAGATGCAAATTCATTTTCTGAGAATCTACGTATGGGAACTCGTGCGCGAGAACTGACAATCAGGGGCTACAGGTCGAGACTTTTTTATCGGTCGAGAAATACACTGATTTTGCCGACAAGTTTGGTTCCGATTTTGCAATGGCAGACATGCATTCTGTTGTTTACATTTGTGTAAAAAAGGTGACAAGCTTAGCATAAAACCTACTCGTCACACAAAGCATTTAATTTTAGCCTTTAGAATAGGGTTACCCCAAGTATGTGCCTGAGATGCTTTTTTCCTTTTTAATCAAAATTAAGATTAAGACAGCAATACTGTTGATTCTTTGATCTTAGGAATCTCTATCTGTGAATAACAGGAGGAATTTATGCATTCCAGCGCCGTCCAGAGTACAGTCAACTCCCGTTATAGCGGACACCCTCGGGGCCGCGATTTGGTGTCCGTAACTTCCACAACTTAAGTACAGGCACTGCGTAATAATGACTTTGGTATACCTAGATTTAATACTGTATCTTTTGGAAAACATTCGCTTAAATATATGGGACCCAAAATATGGGCAATTGTACCAAGAAATATAAGGGAACTGACATCCACATCATCTTTTAAATGTTACATACGTAGAATAGACTTTGTTTCTAAATTGACTGATAGTAAATGTGACAGCTGCCTTTTATGTAAGACTTAGGTTAGATTTTAAATGTACATATTATATATAGTTTTATTTTAAATTCTTAAATATTTTTGGGTAGTATTTAGTGTCCCCAGTTGGTGGTTGTATAACTGCTATTTTAGATTTGACACATGAATAAAGGTTGTTGTTGTTGTAATAGCGAGAGTCCGTAATAGCGGGATGCGAGAAATGTTTTTATTTTAAACCATATTTACAGTAGGGGGTCACATGTGTGTTCATTTTCATTAACTCCAGTGCCTTTTTCAGACCCGTTGTCGCACGTAAAGAGCGTCAGAACTTTATTTACAAACAGAAGAGAACTTCGGAACAGAAGTTACGTACCCTTTGTGTACAGTAGTTCTTCTAAGTACGTAAACAACAATCATCGTATGTTGCAGCAATGTCCACACATGCATCGTTATGGTTTCCTACTGTACTAAAGTACAGTAATCTACATTTCTAAAAAAAATTATTTTCGAGGAAAAACTTGAACAGTCAGCTACAGTATTGATTGCATCAGCTATCACATTGGATGCCTTAAAATATCGTTCCAATCGGCTCTGTGTATTTCTCCTTTGAATTGCAACTTCCCCCACTTTGTCGCCAAGGAGACTAAATTCATAAGCAACCTTAAACTCCCCTCTATGAATCAAAATTTAAATAGAAGGAAAGGAAGGAAATGTTTGGACAGACTGGACGAACTTATTCATGGCAGCGAGACTGCAAAGAGGGCCTTAAGAGAAAAAGATGAAGGAATTTTGATTGATGAACAGAAGAAGCGGAAATCGGCCAAAAAATATAAAGACAATCTCAAAAGGTAGAAAAAATAGACTTTGATGTATGTGTGGAAATATTCCAAGATGCTGCTCGGTGTCCGCTATAACGAGAGAGAAAACAATAAAATTGTGACGTTGGGACCGAATAAAATGTCCGTAAGTCCGTAATAGCGAGTGTTTGTTTCAGTCAAACGTCTGTAACTTTCGCCGGGGATTTAGCTGCTATCTGTAATAGCGGGGTGTCCGTAATAGCGAGGTGTCTGTAAGGCGGGAGTTGACTGTATTAAGTCATGCTGTCGTTTGTTTAGCAGGGGCGGATCCAGGAAATGTATGAAGAGGGGCCGGAGCAAATATGGGCGCGTAAGCGACCATCATGCTCTAGGGGGGTTCGGGGGCATAATAATCCCAAGGAAAACGGGCCGCGGCCCGCTGCCCCCCCCCCTCCCTCCCCCCCCTCCCTCCCCCCCTCCCTCCCCCCAGAAATCTGCCCCTGTTTAGCTCTGCGTGTACAATAGTAATGTTGCAATGATGATTGGCGCCGTCAAAATAGGCATAGTAAGTTGAGGGACTGGTTATAAAACCTTGCAGACTTCAATGACGATAACAAATCAACTACAATTTATGTTGAAAGTAACAACTGTTACGTGCTTGATCACACGCTATGACTGAATAAAGTAATGGGCAGTTGCTCTAACAAAGTTCAAAATCTATTGTGCTTGTCAGTGCACGATCAAGGCCGAGAAACGCTAACAATTACAGAAACAAAGAAAAGTAAAGAAATTTCTCAGTGCAGGTTTCATAACCATTTAATACGCTCTATTAACTATGCTCAGAAACTAAAAAGCAGACGCGGACAGCTGTTTCACCCTTATTGGGTCTGGTCAGCGAGTCGCCTTTATCGATTTACATACGTTTTACTTGGTATTTTGAGCAAGGTGTCCATTAGACAGAGCATAATTTGTGAGTGAATCGAACCGCTAACGCAGCAGGCAGTATTTAATATAATGTTCTCCTGAGGGCAACATAGTAGCGGATAACTTGCATGCCTTCTCTTTCAAAAAAAATGGTAAAAACTTGTAGACGGAGTATTGTTAAGCTCTCTCGACAATTTTCGCATTGTAACTTTCAATTTATTTTGCAATTTTATATTTTTGTTATAAGGAAATAAAAAAAGAATTCAATTCAATTGAAACTGATAAACATTCCCACCATTCCATAAATAACTAACCTCCGCTCGCTAGATTAATCTTGCGTCGCTAATCACGTAAGGGCAATTTTATGCCTCCTTCCCGCCAAAAGTTTTCGTCATTCTGTGATAGCTTAAGTGTCTATATGTTAAGCTACTTCGAGCTGAAAATTTCTTCGCTACATAAATCCTTGACCCTCAAAGTAAAGACTAAATCGGATGCAAAGAAACTAATTTTAGATGTTTAATCAAGTGAGTCAAGTGCTCTAAGCGTTTTTAAGATGGCGTCATGCTTAATTTCTGTAATATTGCATTGGTAATGAATGTTAATTGAAAACTAACGATGCTTTGAAGTTGATTTTTTCAGCAAACAAGTAAATTTCGTTGGCGAGAAAAACCAGACTACAGGAAATGTTATCAATGTCTTTATATGATGTATTTGCACCGAAACCTTGAACAATAGAGCTACTATACGCGGAAAAAAAATCATATTTGTCTGGCCTTTTGATAAACAATACTCACTGACTTGATGTACATTAACTAATAGATGTTATATTAAATCGTTCTCTCTCAATTTCTAACGGCTGAGCAAACTTCAGCATCGTATTCTAAAACTTAACATCTTTTTTTAACAATTATAGTTGTTTCGTAAAGCATGTAGTACTTTGAAAACTTCAACGATTGTTCAATATAACTTTCAGCGTGAATTGCAAATAACCAAGGTGGAGTTACAAAAGCAAAGTACATTTTATCAACGATAGTACGACATAGGCCACGTTTACGGGTGTCAAATATATCGGACTGCCTTTGGTGTATTGGACTTGAAAACTTTGAACCACTGAGTGACGTGACATCCACATTCTGCAAACACGCAGGCTGCTGATGTACAGACCTCCATATATGTACATACATAAAGCACTAAAAGTATTGTTATCGAGAAATTTTCATTCTTCGTTGTAACAAAGAGCTGATTCTCTTAGGTTGGCGTTGTTGTCGTGCTTCTTTTTGCTTGTCATTGCTGTTCAATAGAAAATCCAAAAGTTTGTAGAAGGTGTCTTCAACATTGCTGTCTAATTTAGCTGACGCATCAATCCAGTGACAGCCGTATTTTACCTCGAGATGTAAACCCACGTGTATGTTGAGCCCTCGTTTATCCACAAACCTTGGTTCTGTTAAGTTAGGGAGGTCGGATTTGTTTGAAACTACAACAACAGGCTTTTCAAAACCTGTCGTTGCAGCGGTGCTCTCGCGGATTTCCGCCATGTAGCGGTCAAGCTTTATAAACGAGTCCGGTCGATCCAGAGAGTAGACCATCACCAGAGCGTCAGCCTTGTCCATGGCCACTCGCCTCATGGCTGGAAATTCGTACGTCCCTGAGGTATCAATGATTTGAAGCTCGCATGACTTGTTCTGGAAAGATAAATGCTTTACATGAAAATCTTCCACCGTGGGAACATGTTCGGGGTTAAATTTTATACCAACAAGACTGTTGATAAGCGAAGTCTTGCCGACACCTGAGTCGCCAAATACGGCGATTGTGAACTTCTGCAAATAGTGATCCTTTCCGTTTTCTTTTTCTTCTTTGCTTTTAGGCATTGTGAGCGGTGTTTCCACGATAAAACAGCAAAGTGTGTGAACTTTCTGCCGCGGCCTTGCTCAATGGGTCTGCGTTATATGCACCTCAGATCAGTTATAGAGAGATCTGTAGAACGACTTTACCATATCATATTCCGGCGGAAGCAAAGGAGTTGCTTGTTCGTTTACTGTGCTTCGGATCCTTCTATTCAAGCAAATCCACTGCTGTTGAATACGCTTCACATATATCTCTCCTCGGAAATGTAGTTGACAACAAATGCATGATAAGTGTTTATAAGTAGCGGAACTCGTTCAAGCATATCGCACAACGAGGTGACCACATGATTGGGAACAATTGAATTCGCCGTAACCTTTGTTAATTAAAAGACCTAAAATAAGAGACATTCGGAACAGTCGTCAGGATTTGCATATGTCAGATAATGAAATTTGTACAACGACAAAGCCATTCAATCATCCAATTAGTCTGAATCCGTGGAAAGTATTGATGGAACGATTGAGAAATCTTTATACAAAGGAAAAGATCTTTTTGTGACGCTCGTGTTTTTCGTAATAAAGTTTATTTCATTTTCTCACGGTCGGTGGGTGTACGCCCATGTCGTAAAAGGAACATTTTCATCCATAAATTAACTCTTAAGTCATCAACAACGTCATTAAAACACGTCCCAGGAAATATTTGTTCTTAATGGTTACGCAAACAATTTGCTATTTATCGGGAATTATTTTTTTAAAGATAATAAAAAATCCTAATGACATTAATAACTGATTCTTGTCAAGCGCTGACAGTGGTATATTTTCGAGAAAAATGATTTTGACCCGATTTTTTCTGGGCGTTCAGTGTTGACAGCGCGTGAGAAAGGTTCCATTAATCGCAAGCTGTGTTTGCATTGAAAGACGTCCTCTCCAACTTTAATAGAAATGATTAAAAATTTAGATTCACGATACTAATTGCGCGATTAATCTGACTTGTAAACGGGCGAAATTATCGCACGCTATCCCAAGCTCATAAAAAAATTGCATAGATAAACTTTGGATCATCAACAGGAAGTCTCTTTCAGCTTCAGTTTTTGTTGTGTAAATATTGATTCGGTGAGTCCGGCAAAATGGCTAAAATCTTTCCTTGTTTGTCTGGCTCTTCTTACGCGTTATACTTTTTAATGTGTGGCTTAATCAAAGTTAATCAATTTTTTTTTACAAGACTTAAGATAATAGATCATGAAACTAGCAAAATTGTGAAATTTGTTAAAAGAATCGCCCAACTTAGGCCCCGTCCACACGTATCCGGATATTTTTGAAAACGGAGATTTTTTTCTCCGTATTCGAAAACATCCGCGTCCACACGGACCGTATTACAATCGTATTTGCCCGTCCACACGTATACGCGAAAATTTTTCGAATACGCTAGACTTCACATGATGAGCATGCGCAGGCTACTGGCACATGCGCGCTGTGAGAAGCATAAGCCCGCGAAAATCAAAGAGTTTGCCGCCATCTTTGTTTTGACGTCATCGTATTCGAAAACCTTCGTTTTCGACCGTCTACACGAATACGATAAATCTCCGTTTTTAAAAATCTACAGTCTGGAGAGCGTATTCAAAAACCTCCGTATTTGTTGCCGAAAACGCCGTTTACGTGTGGACGGGAGGTGCAAACGAAGAATTAAAAAAATCTCCGTTTTCGAAAATATCCGGATACGTGTGGACGGGGCCTTAAGCGAGCTTTTCATGGAGCCTTTGGCGTTTGGGAGTCAAAACTACTCCAAATTAAAACTAAGTACGTTTGCCAAACGTTTAACACGAAATGCAGCATAGAAAACTAATTAAGAGGAAGCTATCATGTGAGTTTCCAAAGACTCTTCATGGCAAAAAATTGGCTGACATTTGCCTATACATAGTATTTTCACTCGTCACCAGGCTCCCAATTTGACCCTAAAATCATAGCAAAAAGGTCATTTTTTTGAAAGGAAAATCAAAATTGCGCGAATTTCTGAGTTACTTTCCAAAATAATATGAATATTTAACCGGCATAAATCATTATAGAATTTGTTTTACATTTTGGTACATTTCTTTGCCGTTCTTTGCAACTTGCAGGCTGCAACAAATTATAGCTTTCCTTCTTCGCTTGACCCCGCCGTCCGACTGGAAGCCTGTCCGCAGGCTATAGGTTTTACTGATGAAGAACGTGAATACGCGACGGTTTATTTTCTTTTCTCTATTTGGGCTTGAATTCAACTTCTCAGTGGACAATTCAAAATATCGAGAGCTCTTTTTTTCAAGTGACATTTCCTTGGCGCGTACAACCCCACCCGCCATACGCACTGGGCGAAAAATTGGATTTGACAATACCAATATTCAGTCAGTTTTAAAAAATAACACTTTTGATCCAGACAGAAAAAAAAAGCCCAAATCAGCGTAATCTTCCCGGAGACACCATGGTGGTGTGAAATAGGGTTCACATGACGTTGAACACATTTGTCTACGTTGTCTAATATTTGTCCTTGAACTAAATATGGCTTCATATTAAAACAGTATTTGTCTTGCATTTATCAGGGACAAATATGACAACATATTTGTCACACATGTATCGTCTTCGCGACCAGAACAAATGTAACATCAGACATGTCTCATATTTGTCCTGGAGCCAAATGTGGTCAAATCCATTATTTCATCCATTGATTCGTCCATCCATGCGTAGGTTAGAGAGCATGAAAATGGTCTCTATCACGGAGCAAGCACGTATGTCACGTATGAAATGTTTGAAGAAACAAAACGTATTCTAATGACCACAGAACATGAACTACAATTAGTATATGTAATCGCATGGGCCCGAGTAAAATTAAGGATTAATATCACGCGTGTTTTCAGAAGCTGTAGAAATTGCCCGAGTCGCGAAGCGACGAGGGCAATTTCTACAGCTTCTGAAAACACAAGTGATATTAATCCTTAATTTTACGAGGGAACATGCGATTACTTGTTTATAATATAGAGGGCAAAATTATAGGGAAACGTTTCAGACTTTTTATGAGTCACTTGGACTTCAAACCAACCGAAGTGAAAATACTCTCTCGCAAACTGACAAGAAAAACTTTTCAACTCACTGTGGTTAAATAAATTTCTATTCGGTCAAAGATACATTTGTCTGCTATGTACATCTAGAAAACATAGACACTTTACGACAAAAAAAGCAAGTTTTATTTTAGCGTACCTGTGTTTTGAAGTTTTTGCCGCTTTGATAACAACAACAAATGGCGAGAGTTCAAACTTGCTTGCACGTTTGGCGATTTAATTGCTTTCTTTCACGTCTTTTAGTCTTATTCGTTCTCCTGTTAAACGTATATTTTTCCTTTCAGCAAAATACGTCAAAGTTCTTTTCTTTAGGTCCGCAGAAATCCGCATTTTTTCAATGAAATGATGGAACTTTAAAACCAGCTTTTGTCGCCATGAATGAATTTCTTCTAGATCTTCAACGTCGCAAACTGGCCTGCAGGCGTCTAGTTAATCCAAGATTTGACACAAATAATCGCTTCCTGTTTGGCGTAAAATGCTGTAATTCAACTGTAGAATTCCTTTCTTAGGTATCTTCCGATTTCATTCCTTTTTTATAACAAAATCTCCGGCGAAAAATGCGAACGCTCCGTTTGTAAATTTTCTTCAAAATCCCGCCGAGCGAACTGAATGCAACGACGACGCGCTCAACCAATCACAAGTGAGAAAATTTGATGCTCGACCAATCAGGAGCGAGTAATTTTGCCCTCAATTAAGAAAAAATGCCCTCTTCGTCAGCCAATCAGCATACAGTAATTTTGCCCTCTATATTATAAAGCTGGAAACCAAACGGTCTACAAAAGTTTCGAAATATTTGACGTGTATAGTATGATATCGTGATAGCTCGTGATGATGTGCGCTAAAATCCTTATCGGAATGTAGTTCCTCTCTGAAAAAAAGTCATAATTCGATATGATTGGATTTTACAGAGATTAAGATGAAGCACGAACTGCGATGAATAACATGTACGTACGACTGTACGACTGTTTTTTCAGTTATAAACTCACAATAAGCAATTAATAATTCGTGCATCAGTGCACGTGAACTCACCCCTATCTAAAACGAATTTAACATACTTCCTCGTGAACTAGACAAGTATGCAGTAAAAGAAAGGAGTAAACAGCTGAAACAAATAGCATAGAAAACAGCCCCGGAAAATGGTACTCAAGAACTTTCATTTACAGACGCAAAAGGTAGAACTACCTTCTTCTGTATAATGACTATAATAAACATCACCACTGAGGAAAGTTCCGCTCAGTAACTTTCACTGGAATCAGTGTCCAGTACTGCAGGATTTCATCACCCGCGACTCATAGTTCAATAGACCTTTCTTGTCATGCTTTCCACATACCCGGCTCTGTTCTGGCTCCTGGGTTCTGACTGCAGTCTTGAACACGAATATCGAATACGTGCTGGCGTTTTAAAATGTCTATAAATAACCTTTCGCTTACAAAATTATGCGGTGGATCGCTTGCGGCTTACGGAATCAGTAGTTCATGGAATTTAATTGTTAATTAAAATCAATGCTCACTGATTATCCCCTCTCGATGGTTGAGTCAAAGCAGACCTTTTTCAGTTACATAAGCTTTGATGCTAAGAAAGTCTAAGACAGAACATTTGTCAGTCAGACTTCGATAATCCAACATGGGTTGGGCGGCGCATAGGCTCAACTACCAGCCGCTGGTCGGGAAAATGAGCCCGCGCTCATCCCCGGGGAATAACAAAGACCGGACTCGAGCGATCAGCGGAAATCGAGCCTAGGCGTCGCATAGCATACCATGTTTTCATGATTATGGCGAGGAGCTTGAAAAAGCGATGAAAGCAAATAAATTTGAACAACGGAGAAAAAATAATGGCTAAAACGATTTAGATGTATGTTTGGTGCCATTTGCTGATATAACATGGAAATTAAGTGAGCAAATTTTCGTTTTTTTTTTGGCCGAGGACAGTGTAATATTCTACCCTGGGTATTGTTATTAATGACATGGTAATAAGACATGGAGAATTGCTCTAATAAATGTAAAATAACACGGCAAACTGATCCGTACGGCCGAGAAAAGATTGACTCAAGAAAAATAAAGTAAAATAAAAGATATATATTTTGTGCCCGATATTTCGGTTTGAAACACAAACCTTCGACGGGGGCTAAAATAAAAATGAGTATATACGTTAATATCGTTACAATTTTAAAAGTTTAAAATATGGAACCAAGAAACATGATAGGTTACTACATTGACAGGTAAATAAAAAAAGCGTCCTATGATAAACTGACAAATATAATAGTTGACTAAATAATGACAGGCAGTTTTGTAAAGATAACATAATTAGTGCAGTTCATCGCGTTTATTAATACCCGAAGGTTCTAGTGTTTTTGCTTTGTCGATGAGATGAGCTTCACGCTCTAGCCTGGGACAAGCCCAAGACCAGGCGAAGATGGGGGCAACCTCGTTCCCAGGGTCTCTCATCTTCCCGCCCCCTGGAGCCTCCCTCTTCTCTCGCTCCGGGGGGCGGGAAGATGAGAGACCCTGGGAACGAGGTTGAGATGGGGGCAGAGAGGATCAAGCCCGACTTACTCGATCGGGTGGCCAAACTCTACCCTTTTGCGGCCTCGAGTAGAGTGATGGGGTGGGGCACATGTAAGTTCTTTTATAGTCTCATTAGCATAATCCCCAGGGTATTAATTACCAATGCAAATTGAGTTTGCATAGTATACTATTACGCACTGCAACAATCATCGCATCGCATTAAGGTCTGGGATGAAATTCGGCTCCAATCATCTTCAGTCCCCTGAACTCCACAAATCCAGACCATCAATGGTCTCCTAATCCCCCAAAACTTACATCCAACCAAAGAGACCATTGATGGTCTGCTGACAAGATCAAGTAACAATCAGTGCCCCGGAGGATAGGGAGGGGCACATTCACACCCAGTAAACAACACATGTCAGTCAACCTATCCCAGTAGTCCGAATATCATCACAACTGTATTGACCATGCCAAAACGCACCACCAAACCTCACTCCCAAACCTCACTCCCCACACCTCACTCCCCACACCTCATTTTCCCATTTCCCAAAGTGCACATAATCCATGCCAGGCCTCACTGTTATCTCCAAGGCCACAATAATTGCTCGCCATGCACCCGACCAAGAGCGGCTTTACATCGTATAAACGTGAGCGATTGGTATCATGTCTGTAACTTTGATAGTTTACTTGAACGTTTCCAGGGCAACCATCACCCCCTCACTGGCCCCAATAAGGGTCTCCTTCCAGTGAACCTAAATGTATGGGTTAGGCAGCTGTTGAGCCGAAACCAGTAGACATTCGTCAAAGGACTGATCAAACTGCTAGTCCCATGCCGGGGGGACGTAAAATGGGAGACCCCCCGGGGCCAGCAAGGGGGTGACAGTTGTGACCCAGAATAACTAGTTAGGGGAGTTGGATTAAGATACTCCGTTTTCGCAACTGTCACTCCCAGCAGCCTAGGGGTAGGTCGGGGGGAAGAAGAAATAATGTACAGAAAATAGTACGTCCAGTAGTGATCGACTGGCGGTCCCTCACTGGGGGGACAAATGTGAGAAAAATAATGACTTGAAGCTCAACACGATAATCGTTAAAAAGATACTCAATAGTAAAAACTGACGATCCCTTGCCGACAGAATCATTTTAATAAAAGACAAGTGTCAATGTGACAATAACTTGAAGCTCAACACAATTAACCTCAAACAATATTCCTTGTGCGCGTGCACACACTCATTAGTAAACATCAATCGTTTCCTTGACGAAAGAATCATGTCATTAAGAGCACAATGAAAAAACCGACCTCGAACAATATGCACTGTAACACACTCATTAGTGATCATCAGACGTTCCCTTGACGAAAAAATCATGTCACTATGACTAAGAGTACAAGCAAACACCGAGCCAAAACAATGGTCATTGTAAACATACTCATTAGTGATCATCAATCGCTCCCTTGACGAAAAAATCATGCCACCAAGAGTACAACCAAATACTGAGCTCGAATAATACTCATCGTAAACACACTCATTAGTGATCATCAGTCGTTCCCCTGACGAAAGAATCATGTCACTAAGAGTACAAACAAACACCGAGCCACTCCCTTGACGAAAGAATCATGCCACCAAGAGTACAACCAAATACTGAGCTCGAATAATACTCATCTTAAACACACTCATTAGTGATCATCAGTCGTTCCCCTGACGAACGAATCATGTCACTAAGAGTACAAACAAACACCGAGCCCAAACAATGCTCATTGTAAACATACTCATTAGTGATCATCAATCGCTCCCTTGACGAAAGAATCATGCCACCAAGAGTACAACCAAATACTGAGCTCGAATAATACTCATCGTAAACACACTCATTAGTGATCATCAGTCGTTCCCTTGACGAAAGAATCATGTCACTAAGAGTACAAATAAACACCGAGCCCAAACAATACTCATTGTAAACATACTCATTAGTGATCATCAATCACTCCCTTGACGAAAGAATCATGCCACCAAGAGTACAACCAAATACTGAGCTCGAATAATACTCATCGTAAACACACTCATTAGTGATCATCAGTCGTTCCCCTGACGAAAGAATCATGTCACTAAGAGTACAAACAAACACCGTGACCAAACAATACTCATTGTAAACATACTCATTAGTGATCATCAATCACTCCCTTGACGAAAGAATCATGCCACCAAGAGTACAACCAAATACTGAGCTCGAATAATACTCATCGTAAACACACTCATTAGTGATCATCAGTCGTTCCCCTGACGAAAGAATCATGTCACTAAGAGTACAAACAAACACCGAGCCCAAACAATACTCATTGTAAACATACTCATTAGTGATCATCAATCGCTCCCTTGACGAAAGAATCATGCCACCAAGAGTACAACCAACTGAATACTGAGCTCGAATAATACTCATCGCAAACACACTCATTAGTGATCATCAGTCGTTCCCCTGACGAAAGAATCATGTCACTAAGAGTACAAACAAACACCGAGCCCAAACAATACTCATTGTAAACATACTCATTAGTGATCATCAATCACTCCCTTGACGAAAGAATCATGCCACCAAGAGTACAACCAACTGAATACTGAGCTCGAATAATACTCATCGCAAACACACTCATTAGTGATCATCAGTCGTTCCCCTGACGAAAGAATCATGTCACTAAGAGTACAAACAAACACCGAGCCCAAACAATACTCATTGTAAACATACTCATTAGTGATCATCAATCACTCCCTTGACGAAAGAATCATGCCACCAAGAGTACAACCAACTGAATACTGAGCTCGAATAATACTCATCGCAAACACACTCATTAGTGATCATCAGTCGTTCCCCTGACGAAAGAATCATGTCACTAAGAGTACAAACAAACACCGAGCCCAAACAATACTCATTGTAAACATACTCATTAGTGATCATCAATCGCTCCCTTGACGGAAGAATCATGCCACCACATATCAAACTCTTTCCCCAATACGACGGACATTTGTTTTTCTCGGCTCCAGGCGGACGCGGCCGCTAACCCCAGGTAATGCGCATGCTCTCCGGTTCAAATTTTCAAAATGGCGGACAGGCCAAAGAGAGAAATAAAAGAACCAAAGCGATTCTGCAACGAATACTCAGCATACATCCCCGTTAAAAAGGTCAAACACGGAAAAAAGATACAAAACTATATGATATTGAAATCACGGAGGTTGACAAACCCAATAAGAGATTGAAAATTCATTACATTGGCTACAGCACTCACTTTCTTCTCAGCTGTTTCGAGAGCTTGTCGGGCGTTTTCATCAACTCGCAATCGCTTTTCCTCTTCCTGTACTAGTGATTCTTCTAATGCTCTTTTCTCTCCCCTTAACCGGTTATTCTCATTTTTAAGCTGATGTACATCAATTTCGTTATAATACACCTTAAATTGATACAGAGGACCTGTTTCAAACTTGTTAAGAAGTGCATTTAATTGCCTTCCGCCACATTATTTACTAGCGGTCTTAGCTGCTTTCTGGAGACAAAATATTTTTTTTGAAGACTTTTTAAAATGCGGCGTATACCTGATCGCTCAAACACTTTGTTTACAATAGCCGAGAGAACCGACTGATGGTTTAATTCTCCGTCTTCTTCTTTTTCTTTGTTCCTTCGAAACTGTATAGATTAGTAAGCTGCAACGAAAATTTATTGGACGACGTTTAGAAAAAAAAAAAAACCGCAATCGATAGATATACCTAGCCTGAAAAGTGTATTTATTCCAATTCTTACGGATAATAACTTTACAAATCATACTTGTTTATCTCGTACGTAAACGATGGCAGATTAATCCCCGAAGCTCTTTCTGAGCTTCCCGATTCCTCTCCTACTGTTTTCACGCTTATAAAACTGGAATAAACAAAAGGACGAAAACATACCTGTTTTGAAAGGCCATTTGACGAGGTAAAATCTGCTTTTTGTTCGACACTTTACACATCAAAACAAAGGAAATTTGTTCCACTTTTTGATTTCGGCGGTACATTTGCAATTTGCGCTTGCGTAAAAGAGATATCGCCCAAGACTCCTTGCTCGGTCGTATTTTGATCACGAACGCCTTGTTAATTTTGACGAAACCGCTCGGGAGAAAGGTGAAAATGACGAGGGAAAAACTTTACTTTAAAGTAAGAAAAAAGGCAAAATAGAAAGTCATTATATTATAGTTTAATATTTCGGTGGTACATTGAGGACTTTTTATACAGAGAATCAGCACGATGACAAAACGTTGGAAAATCGCACTCGATTTGAGGGAGGCGTTGAAGTGGGCGTGGTCTCAAAATTCAATTAGAGACTATTTGTACCCCGTGAGTTTGATATGGCTAAGAGTACAACCAAATACTGAGCTCGAATAATACTCATCGTAAACACACTCATTAGTGATCATCAGTCGTTCCCTTGACGCCGAAGAATCATGTCACTAAGAGTACAAATAAACACCGAGCCCAAACAATACTCATTGTAAACATACTCATTAGTGATCATCAATCACTCCCTTGACGAAAGAATCATGCCACCAAGAGTACAACCAAATACTGAGCTCGAATAATACTCATCGTAAACACACTCATTAGTGATCATCAGTCGTTCCCTTGACGAAAGAATCATGTCACTAAGAGTACAAACAAACACCGAGCCCAAACAATGCTCATTGTAAACATACTCATTAGTGATCATCAATCGCTCCCTTGACGAAAGAATCATGCCACCAAGTTAAGAGTACAACCAAATACTGAGCTCGAATAATACTCATCGTAAACACACTCATTAATGATCATCAATCGCTCCCTTGCCGACAGAATCATTTCACTGAGAGACAAATTTCCACGTGAGAATATAACTCTAAGCTCAATACAAAATCATTCAACACTCATTAGTAATCAACTGACGGACCCTCGCCGACAGAATCATTTTACCAAGAGGCAACCATAGTATATGCTAACTTTCCGCAACTACAGGTGGTGACAACATTTGACGACAGAAAATACCTCTCACCATTGAGGGCAAAACATGAGCACAAAATATCCGTGGTCATCGTTCAAATATTAAGCCGAGTAACTTACTTCAAGGTACAATGTAACTCTCCCAAACCTCAAAAACTGGCGCTTGCTCAGTAAGCGATAATTGCAGTTTTGCTCCAATATTAAGCCCCAGCCGAGCGATTCATCCTACAAAAGGAAACAAGAAACTGGCGATATATCGCCCACATTTATATTAGAACAACATATCGGATGAAATGCAACAAACATTTATGGAGGTTGCTCGAAATTGTACGCCGGCGACAACAATGACAACACGCACTAAAGGGAAAGAGACGCCCACGTGTGCCAGCAAAAAATACACTCCAAGTCAAATGCATCAATTTTGTAGTCTTTACCTGAGTCACTAAGCCTAATGAGCTCCAAAGGGTGGTGTACATGCTACCGAAGACGATAAAAGGTCAGCGCTGGTGTTCAGATAGCGAGAGACACTTTGATGTTGACGGAGCCGTTGCACTTGAAGGAATGACAATTTATTCATATTTTGTTGGTCTTATATGCTCTGCTTATGATTTATGCAGTGCGAATAGTGTTTCAACGGCACTTGACCAACCTCGTCCTCATGGTCTTCAAAATTGCGGGGCGCTGGGGACCAGGTTGAAAGTTGACCGATTTTAAGTCGGTACCCTAGCCGGCCTGAATCCACTCTCAGTCGTAGGCTTCCTTGTGCTTTATAGCTCCGACGATTTTAACGGCAATTCACAAATCTTGTAAACTAATTATCAGGGACTAAAGTAGACTTCTTTTCATTCATTCATTCATTCATTCATTCATTCATTCATTCTTTTTTTTTTTCACATTCCCGTTTAAGGTTTTTTATACGTGCCTGAATTCATGTGAAACTAAAGACGGGTCACTGAGAAAATAAGCTTTTCGTGGGTACCTTATTTCAAATGGAATGGCTGACTATCAAAGCTTTTAAATCGTTTTCTATAATCCGCCCCCAGCAGTTTTGATCTCCTTTACCTATGTAAACATGCCGTTTTAGACCCTTTACATTCTCCATATATTATTTCAAAACCGCAAATTAATTACTGTCGGTTGAATTTCTTTTCTAGTCGCGGTTACTGATAGCCCTCGCTGGTTTTGAATACAATTTAGCCAACACACACTTTTTCTGACATTTGTTTCTAAACATTTTAATGTGACATATTTTTGTTCATGACAGTAGACGTTTCCATGATATACTTCCCAGGAACTAGACAGGTATGCGGTAAAAGATTGCAAAAAGAACTGCATGTACAACTTGCAACAACCGTTTGCAGTAAGTAGGGGCAGCTGAGACAAATAGTATAGACAACACAGAACATCAGCGCCGGAAAATGGTACTCAAGGACTTTCATTAATTGCAGGCGCAAAAGGTAGAACTACCTTCTTCTGCATTATAAAGAGTATCACCAAGATGCGAGCCAGCGAGCCAGCGAGTCATGCGAGCCATGGCTGCGAGCCAGCGAGTCATGGTTGCGAGCCAGCTAGTCATGCGAGCCATGGTTGCGATCCATGCGAGCCACGTTAAATAACGCTTTGGAGGTTGCGAAAAACAAAACAAAAGCAACGCGGCACGCAATACACAATACACGTACACAGAAAAGGGAGAAAAACTTTTGCTTTGGAAAAACTGTGTGATATTAAAAGGGGCTGACAGGCTAAACACGACTCCCGCTGTTTCGTGATGTAATAGGTCTTTGACCTTTAGAGTTTAGCTCTAACAAGTATGTCTTTTAGAGATTTTCCTCTTCTGTAGGAGATGAGAGGTGGTTCTCTGTATATTTCCCTTAGCAGTGGTTGATTTTCGATTAAATGCCACTTGTTCATTAAAATATTTTTAAGGTTAAGCACTGATGGATTGTACTGTACTGACAAAAGGCATTAATCCGTTTTGCACTTTTTGTTGAAGTGTCGACTTTCTATCTGTAAATTTGACTTCTGCGAGGTTTACCAGATTATCTGGATAGCCTCGGACACGCAAGTGTGATCTGAAATTTTTAACGCTTTCTTCAAATGTTGTCTTTAGGGCTTCGCCTTTGATAAATCCTTTTTTCACGCCTGGAGCGTGACAGGAAGAGAAATGCGTGTATTGAAATGCGTGTATCGGAATGTCTCAGTCGGTTTAAAGTGCGTGCGGTTCAAAGATTGAATCTTTGTAGAATCTCTCGCCTTTAAAGATAGTAGTGTCTAGGAAGTTTGTTTTCTCTTCTGATATTTCAGCCGTAAATTTTATGGTTGGATGGTGCCTGTTAATGTTTGCTTCTAAAAGGGGAACAACAGGACTGGGAACGAGTATTTGTGTTTTCGCGTGCCTCGCACGAATGCCTCGCTGGCTCGCAGCCATGGCTCGCATGACTCGCTGGCTCGCTGGCTCGCATATTGTGCATCCCCCATTATAAACATCACCACTGAGGAAAGTTCTGCTCAGTAACTTTCACTGGAATGGTCCGGTACTTACTGCAGGGTTTCATCACCCGACTCATAGTTAGAACTTCCTTGTCATGCTTTCCACATACCCGGCTCTGTTCTGACTGCAGTCTTGATTACGAATATCGAATACGTGCCGGCGTTTTAAAATGTCTATATATAAACAACCTTCCGCTTACAAAATTATGCGGTGCATGGACGCTTACGGCTCACAGAATCAGTAGTTCATGGAATTTTCCTATATAAAATCAATGATCACTGATTATTTCTGCTCGATGGTTGAGTCAAAGCAGACCTTTTTCAGTTACATAAGCTATGTTTTGAACAAAAAGCATTTAGCCAACGCACTTTTTCTGACATTGGTTTGGGAACATTTTAATGTGACGTATCAGTTTGTTCATGACAGTAGACAGTTTTGATGACAACCATTCGTTTTTTACGCCTGTTTACCTTAGTTTTGAATTTTCTGCTGAAAAAAAAAAGAAAACATGAAACTCCTCCGACCCGACATTGTAAACAGGAAAGAGAGTAGAAGGATTACAGCGGTTCAATGAGGAAGGATTTTAAACGGATGGATTTTCACTTAGCAAATGAATATTATGTTATTATGGCGAGATTTGTTCCTGTTTGTACATGTATGTTTAGGTGGGCTTACATTTTTTTCCTGAATGCATATTTACGAGTCCTCTATTTTCGTTGAACAAATACATGTACTTGTTTACTATTATGTGTTTATACTTACTTTTGCAGTGACGAAGAAAGTGGATCTAACTTGAAACTGTACTGAAGTTACTGAACGTGATTCTAACTTTTGAGTCTAGGGAAAAACTTTGAACAGTCGCCCTTTTCAGTGGTTCTCTTTATTATGCTGTGTAAACGGGGATCCTTTCGTGCGTTTTCTTATGCTGCAAACTAAAACAGGTTCCGACATTTGAGTCGGGTGGATGAAATCACCAGAGTGTAGCCATTTTAATAAACGAAAGCTGACCGGGCAGCATTTTCCTTGAATCGTGTGGCAGTCTGTTTTTCCACATCTTTTGATACAGTATAACGAGTACAATTTTGCTATAGTAACCGTCAAAAATAGTTTATCTCCGTTAGAGATAATGTCCCAGCAAGAGACTAGAAAAGCAACGTAGAGACCAGAAAATATTTTTTTGCCTCGGGAGATCATGCCCCTTGCAGTTTGGCTAAGGACTCTTGAGAGCTTGTTTTGTCTTGCAAATTTATCTCGGATTTTACGCTCAGTTCTAAATTTAAACTGTAACTTTGTAAGATTTATATCAAGTGAACGTTTTCCAACTTGGAAAACATTAGCCTACAGTGCAGGCGCTCCTTCAGTCCTTGGGGGCGAGTGCTGTCAGTGCACGCTCGCCACAAAATACTGATGTCTGCACTGCAAATTAGGAAAACATGGGAATCTATAAACAATTCAATACGAAGAAAGTCATGCACGACATTACATCATTCAATTAAATTTCACGTCACCAGTAAAACTCCGAACAGAATAACCTTCTCGAAATTTCCATCAGATAAGTAACAAGTTTGTTGTTTTATTCTTCATAAATTACTGTGAACGTTAAACAGTACAGATTTTTTTCATACTATTTGTTCAACATATTTTTACAGGCTTACAATTTTCCTCCAAATACTTTACAAACATATATTAAAAATATTTTGAGCCTTAGTAATAAATGACTGGAAAATTTGCAAAACATTTCCTACTGAATTACTAAGAGTGAATGAGAATGCAACCAGTGAGCAAAATAACAGCGCTAGTTGTGAAAGAATGAAAAACGATATATCCGTATAAGTATACGCATTGTGAACAGCAGACTGAACTCGACCTTTTATGTGCGTAGCCGTGTGGTGCCGATATATATGAGATACAGGAAAACAAATAAAGTGAGAAATATCTTAAATTCTGTACATCCACGCATGCAGTTACGTCTAAATATATATGTTATGCAATTGTCCAACAGCAAAGTTCTTGAAGCATGAACGAAATTACGAAAACTTTCAAGAATGAAATAAAATTGCCACATCATATTGTGGACAATAGATTCAAGAGCGTCGACGATAAAACACAGACAAATATTAAAATGTCATCTAATTAAGCAGATTAAAATGTTCTATAACTGCATTTACTTCGACCCACGACGAAGTGTACTCAATAAAGGACTCCTTCTAAGCCATGAAGAACTTGATTTCACGGGCATTGATTGCGATCTTCGCAAATGAAAAGCGTCAATGAGGTCGTGAAAGATATCTTGAACTCCCCAGGCCATTTTGGCAGAAGTGATTGTCCACAGAAAGCCCCACTCTTTCTCTGCAACGTATTTCGTATTGATGTGTTTTCCACCGTTCGTTGTTATTTCTAGTGCATGTCCATCTAAAACAACGTCTGATTTGTTTGCTACTACCATAACGGGCAGGTTGTTGCCTCTTTCTTGAAGTACTTCTTCTTGTAGCTGTTCTAATCGTTCAAATGAATGTGGATTGTCTAATGAATAAACCAGCACAATTGCGTCTGCCTTGTTGATCTCTACCCTTCTCATGGCCGGGAAATTCTCTGTGCCACAGGTATCAATGATATCCACTTGGTAGTTTTTCTCTTTGTGGACTATTTGCGTCGAGTAAAAATCTTCGACGGTTGGTTCATAATCGTTGCAAAATGTCTCTCCGAGGAAAGCTTTACACAGCGACGTTTTTCCAACCCTTGCTTCGCCGAAAACCACGACGGTGAACTTTTTCAGGTACGCTGAAGTGCGTTTCTTCGTGCCTTCTTTTGTTTGATGCTTCATTGTGATGTCTTTGAAGGTGATGTTTTGCTTTTGAACCGGCGATGGAAAGCAGAAGCTTTTTGATAATGTAAACTCGTGACTAGCAGCGGATTACAGAAATAATACCGCAAGATTAAAGATGGCGTGGTAAATCTTCTTATGTCTGTCCTCCTGAGAACTGTTTCGTGATTTGCAACACAATGCAACTCAATGATAATATAAACTGTTCTTTCACGATACACTTGGAACTCTCTTCACTGATGCGATTGACTTTGTATTCTGGTCGAACTAACAGAACACACAGATTTATATAAGTGATCAAGCATACGATCTGCGTCAGGTATCAGGGTATTAAATTCCAGAATTCCGTAGCACTTTGTGGTCAGTATGTCATCGCTATCGGACTCAAATATCTGGAAAATCAACAAAAAGATTACTTTACATATTTGCGTAACGTCGCCCCCTGGCATTATAGTCCCCACGCATTGCAGGAAGTAGGTGCGGCATTTTTTTTGTTTATTATCGGTCATCCGTTTGTAGACAACAGTGACAACAGTGTGGAAATTGCTATTGCTTTGATCAACATCAAAGTTCGTTTCTCGAAAGAAAAAATGCAAATTGCTTTTCTTGTAGTAACAGAAAACAAAACACAAACACAAACAAAAGAACTAAAACAAGAAAAATTGAAACAGAATCGCGAAAAAAGGAAGAAAAGCTGCAGGTGAGTCAAAAAACTTCTGCAAAGGAAGAGGATCAACTCTTTTAATTAAGCTGAAGCTTAAACTTGCAAAATTACCGGTATTTAAGGATTTCAAAAAAGTTTGTCTGAATTTCTGATTTGCCCGAGCCTATTTTGAGCGACAGGAAATGTGGCAAGAATTAATCGTTAAATTTAAAGAATCCTGCGTAACAGACAATGCAATTGAGCAGTTTCTAAAATAGGAAAAAAACATGAAGTCATTGTCAAATTCAAAAAAGAGCAGCCACCAAGTTACTATACGTATTTTACACTCAAAAGACCCAATGTACTTCGACGAGAACAAAAGTTACTTCAAACTTATATCGAGTGTTCCCGAAGTTCCGAAGGCCTCTCCGTCGATTTCCGATAATTACCGACTAATGCTCAAAACTTCGGAAGACCTACCTATAAAACACCTATGGAAGTCAGGCCAAGCATTTTAACTCATAAAGGCCAAACATTTTTAGGTTACTGCTCTCGAGCGTTGATGCCATACTTCGGAAGAGCTGCCCAACGATTTTCGTTCGCAGGTTATGCCAAATAAGGTTACGCAACAAATCGTTAAAAGTCCGAACACATTTCGAAAATTACCGAGTATCGTCGAAAGCATCGGATCGGTCGATTTCCTCCAGATCATCACTCCTGCCGTTTCGATTTTAGTCCCCCGTATCCCTAAACTCGTTTTCCAGTTGTACAGCCGGAGTTCGGTTTTACGATTCGACTTTGTGGGCGGAAGAAACCTTGCGCATAAAAAAAAAAAAAAACGTTTCCAGAATGTAGCATTCGTTTAATAATTAAACTAGATTTGACATGATTTGTGATGTTTATGATACTTTATTATACTGTATATTTTTTTTCAAATTTTCAAACGTCCCTGTGCACCTCTCCTTATTCGAAAGTCTTTTCTCTGGATCACTGTAACGTCTGGAGCTTATTACCCTACCTCCTGGTAACATGTCATTCTTCATCAGTTTCACTCTGATATCTTCAACAGATCCTACATATTTTATAGGACGTGTACGTGCTGGCTTGTTGCTCTGCTTGGTCTGGAAGCTACATCTGTTCTCTTGCACATGAATATTTAGGTCGTCTTCCTTTTGGTGCACATGCAGGCAAACCGCCATTTAATCTGACCATCGAATTAAACCGCACGTGCACAAGTTGCAACACTTCCTCTTCCAATTTACAACCGCGGACAAAATTTAGGGACTCGAGCGATCTGTTAAAATCACTGATAGTTTTACACTTATGCATCTCTGCAAATGTCCGGTGATCAATTCCATAACCTGTACTTTATGCAAAAAGATTTATTATTTATTATTTATTATTATTGTTATTTTATTATTGTTATTTATATTGGTGAAGCAGCGGGAATTAGAAGGAAGACAAATAGGCTAAATGTCAGATTTTGATTCTCCGGTGACATATTTGCAGTTATTAAAATTTTACAGAGATTAAGCCCTTTGTGCTGATTTATAAATCTTGACAGTCAATGGCTTGGTCATTAACAATCAACTTTATTTTAACTTCAATGTCCACAAGAAAGAATGAGGTACATGAATTAAGTTACGAAACATAAAGGAACGCAATCGGAATTGTATGCAATAAACATGCTTAACATTTCCTGTTTTTAGTATTTTACAAATTAACATCTTTTTCTAAACCTATATTTGGCGAGATTTATTTTAATCTGATCGTTATCAGCCGCAGTTTTTAAAATACGTGATTTTGGCAAGTCACGTCAGGCTTTGGCCTTAACGCGAATGCACGCACGGTTGCGTGTTTTCTAGCCGAGGAACTTTATTAAATACAGCAAGCTGTAGAATTGTTTATTCGGAAAACAATCATGCCTTTGCACGTGCGTTTTACATTTTGATTCATTTCTGTGCTTTTTCCAGCAAAACAACAACATCAAATGATCAAATTATAGGTTTTGCGGAGAACAACGTGAACACACGACGGTTAAGTTTCATTTCTCTAGCTATTGGAACTTGAAAGTCATCCTGCAAATTCAGCTCAGCTCCTGGACAATTCAATCACATTAAATAAATGAAACAAATTGGAACAACTGCAAAATAGTTTAACTAGTTCGAATTCTTTTTTTAGTTTTAAGTAACGTTTTCCCGGGCGTTTTCCTTGGCGTTATATTTAGCACAACCATACCAGGACGATCGTCTCAGTATTATATTATGAGTCTATAACAAGACTCTATGTCGATGTTAATGTAATTCTTGGAGGCTAAATTGGTGATTTTGACCCTTTTTTGTAATAAAGGAAAAATAACAAATATTTTGCCCAGAACGATGTTATTTTCAGAGCTAATACAGAATTTTATCTAAATTTCAACTTTAATTCCAATTTTGTGAAGAAATGTAAACAATTTGTAGAATATTCCTTACAGTAGGTCAGTCATATGTCGGCGGGCGGTTGCTTGTTTTTGTGTGTTTTTTGACTTTATCTCGATCGATGAAAATGAAGTAAATAACATTCTGTTACACTGGTTAAGGGTTAGACAGATTCTGCTCAAAAATTGTTAAAAAGTTGCCCAAAAAAGTCCCCAAAAGGTGCTCAATAGTGAAATTCTTGTGAAATTCCAAAGAAAACGTGTCAAAATCTGAATTTGGGCATCGTTTTGAAATTGTCGTTTGGATAAAAATGACAAAGGAAAACACAATAAAAATTTCCTTTCAAAACTAACATTTTTACGATTTCATCTACAGACTCAGAAGTTAGGATTGCCTTTTTATCGGACATCGTGAATTATACACTTTGAAAATAATCACATACACTGACTCAAAAGCTAGAAACAATATGACAAACATTAAAAATATCAATTACTTAATACGAATTTGATTAAAAGATAGTGATATGCCAAAAATATGCGAACTTTTAGAAAAGATTCTGGGAAGTTGCTTCAGAAAAGTTGCTCAGAATCGAAAAAGTTGCTCAAAAAGTGCCGAGCAGAATCTGTCTAGGCCTAACACTGGTAGGTTAGTTTTTATCTTAGATACGATTGTTCGTATGTTGTGTTTCTACTTATATTATACTTAATAAGGGTCAACGTTATTGAATTCTGTGTCTAATAAAGTATCTATCTATAAAAAAGTATATTTTATTTAAAAAATAAAAACCCAGCACCTTTTTTTTTTTTTTAAAAAAAAAAAAGAAACAACTGATTATTTTTTAAAGGCCTCTCATGTTTACGTTGATTTGGAGCTGCGCCACGGGGTTTGCTTTGGGTTTGAATTACAGTGGAACACTCCTTAGACCACCCCATAGAACAACCACATCTCATATTTTTACGGCTACTTGAAAGTTCATGCAAGTATTTTCTTATCTGAAAATCCCGATTATTAAACCAACCACCATTTTCGATGCCACCAAATATCTATGACCCGTTGAATGGTTGTATTTAACGCGTTGAATAGCTCACGTGGAGGTATGACACAAACCTTTTCAGGAGGTTTGCGAACGGTAACATGTACATAGTAAGAATGGCATTAAAACCGTGAATACCTCGCTCACTATGAGTTCAGTTTAAAGATCGTCGTTTGTTCTAGCAAACTATTTTAAAAGGACTCCTTACTGATCACACCTGTTATGTCTTGCCAGAAATAATATCGTATTGAGAAAGCTGCATTGTTAATCATGTCACGAGCGACAGGAATCGAACCTACGGTATGTTGAGCTTAAACATTTACCATCTTGCTTTAATAATCGTATTGTTCATTTTCTTGGAAGGAAAACGTGGCACAGAAATGTTAAACAAACAATGGCTTTATTTCTGATCATTGCAATTGATACTTGTTCAAAAATAGCCCAAACTGACCTCTTAACCTATTTGCATCTAAGTGTCTACCTTTTTAATTATTCAAGTATGGTAACCGCCTACATTGTCACATCTGCTTAAGTTAAAATATCTATCCCTCAGTGAAGTTTGTTTTTTAAACTTCCCCTTTTTTAAACTTCCCCTTTTGCCGAGGGTCCCTTGTTTTCTTTATTATATATATTCAAGAGGAAATGATATATTCATATGGTCTTATTTTTGTCTTCATCCTTTTTTCTTCACAGTTCCCCGTTAGAATATCGTTTAGATTTTCCTTGGCGCAAATCAGATAATTAACTGCACGTGTAACCACTGAAACCTCGTTACCCCTGAATATGCACAACATCATGAACTGCTTGACAGGAGTCGAGTGCAAGAAAGCGAGCTTTTTGCTCAGTAAGTGCGAGGGCGATCGAGATAACGGTCAGCTGATAAATCACTCACGTTTCTGAAAGGGCGCGAAAGAAAGTTTGCGAGAGAATAGTCTCGAAAACTTGCGCCTCATTTTTTCCTGCATCCGTCGGAGATACTTAACTTATCGGAAAACGATAACAAAACCAAAAAAATAATAATAATAATAACAATAACAGCAACAACAACAACAAAAGCAATTATAATGACCTGTTAACCATGACTTGTTTTTGACAGTCATCTCAGACTTTTCACGTCAAATAGGCCGCCTGTTATTGCATTCATTTCGATCATAAAGCTTTCAATATCTTCAAACATCAAGGTTCCGTGAAAGTGCTGTGTGCCGCATCCTTTCGACGTTAAATATTGAGATAACCATTGCCAAGTTCACCTGATTCCAAAGTAGGGTTTCAGCAGGGATTAAAACTCGTCATTCACCGGTGGCGTCTTGATCATTATTGATCGAATGTTGACAAAACTCAGTTTGATTACTGCGTGGATTTGAGAGAAAAATAAACTGTGTAATGCAATGCGGCCTTTAAGTTCCCGCCAAGAACCGACAATCAACGCAAGGTCACTGTGATAAGCACGACGTGTAACGTACAATGGCGGACAGTATACCGGAAGAAGACGGTCTGCGTAGGATGCTAAAGCGACAGTCGGCTGTATTTTGGCGGGAAAAGAAAAGCGGCCCATGCCATTTTAGCGATACTTCATAGGGCATTTTTAACCAGTCCGTGGAATTTTTTTTCTATCAGGAAAAGAAACAGGCAATTAATTACCTACAATCAATTTTCAGCTAATAATGATAGCCTTCTTTCGTCCTATACAGTCTCAGCATAAACTAGAGCAGAAATGACATCGAACATTACAAAAGCCTCACTGGGTTACTAATGATAGCATCGACCGTTAGCCAGGGAAATATAACGGCAAGGCAAGATAATTGATCAGCTATTCTCTAGATTCTGATGTAGGTATTACAGGGACGTTAGACCCTGAACAAAACTGCTAACTGTATACGAACACTGAAAACTTTACTGATTAGTTTTAGTTATTATTTTGGGGCCGGGGTTGCGAGAACATATAATTATGACTACTATAGAGAACATTTTTCAATTGAGTGCTGAAAGTAATTTAACGATTGCTTTGGTAAAAAAAGCATTGCCACGGCTTGTGATTGGCTAGGAAGTTTCGCGCCACTTTCTCAACCAATCAGAAGTAAATCCAAAATCAATTGCGGCTTGAGTCCGCACACGACAGTTTTCCCGCGCTTGGCGCCGGCTACATGTATTTGCTTTGAGTTCTGTTTGGTTCATTGCATTACCTGCCTCTGCTGTGACTGGCCGATGTATATTTGCTATTTAAGGCCAGATTACAGACATTACACGCCAATCAGATTGACATTTCGTTCATTCGCTCACTGTACATGACGAATCTCATCCCGGCGAGAACAATTATTTATAATTACACATGAAACGAAATAAAATAGAGCTTGTCACTGTTGCATGAATTATCGTTTAATTTCACTTCTCAAGCCTTTCGGGAACGAAAGGCATTGCAGCGTTCAACAAGGGGCCGCGCCATATTTGCGCTGACGTGTTTCGTCTGATTTAGATCGAAACTACTGTACCTCGTGAAGTAGTTTCAATCATGCTCAGAATAAACATGTTTCGCTCATGATTCGCGCAGCAATGCGCCGCCTGATGTGAACACTTGTCACAGTCAAACATGTTTCATTTGTGATCAGACTAAACATGTTTTGCCCTGGTGTGAACACAGCATAAGTCAGACTAAACATGTTTCGCCCTAGTGTGAACACAGCATAAGCCAGACTAAACATGTTTCGCCCTAGTGTGAACACAGTATAAGTCAGACCAAAAATGTTTCGCCCGCCCTAGTGTGAACACAGCATAAGTCAGACTAAACATGTTTTGCCCTAGTGTGAACACAGCATAAGCCAGACTAAACATGTTTTGCTCCAGTGTGAACACAGCATAAGCCAGACTAAACATGTTTCGCCCTAGTGTGAACACAGCATTAGTCAGACTAAACATGTTTTGCTCCAGTGTGAACACAGCATAAGCCAGACTAAACATGTTTCGCACTAGTATGAACACAGCATGAGTCAGACTAAACATGTTTCGCCCTAGTGTGAACACAGCATAAGCCAGACTAAACATATTTCGCCCTAGTGTGAACACAGCATAAGCCAGACTAAACATGTTTCGCCCTAGTGTGAACACAGCATAAGCCAGACTAAACATGTTTCGCCCTAGTGTGAACACAGTATAAGTCAGACCAAAAATGTTTCGCCCGCCCTAGTATGAATACAGCATTAGTCAGACTAAACATGTTTTGTCCTAGTGTGAACACAGTATAGGTCAGACTAAACATGTTTCGCCCTAGTGTGAACACAGCATTAGACAGACTAAACATTTTCGCCCTAGTGTGAACACAGCATTAGACATTCATAGCGTAAATTTTTGCGTGGTTGGGTTGCTCAGTAGAAAGTTACTTTCATTGATGCATTGTCTGGATGTCGCAGATGTTTACACTACTAGTCATCCATTTTAATATTATAATCCAATTAAATTGTTTCATTTGTATCCATCTCATGCCTGCCTAATTGTTCTTCAGTACTATTATTAGCTGTTTAGTAGTACTGAATTATAAATATTCGTTTCATGGCTAAACCGGCCTGGATTCGCAATCTGTTGCTTGCACTGCAGTCGATAATCGACCGTTCCGTTATTAGCTTAATACAAGGTCATTAAACTGCTTTTTAAATATTTTTAAAATAATTAATAAGAACGTAACTAAAAATAAAGCACTTTGATATATCACTCAGTCTTTATGAGAAGGTCGATGACCTACTTTTAGTGAACTATATTCAGCCTATGAGCAGTTAATAGTTTTAATTGGTCTTACTTTCATGGACATATAAAGTCATGCATGACATGCGGGATTACACAAAGTGACATAAAAGTATTTCCCTATGGTTGTCAACAAGTGGAGATTGTCTACATTGTTGCAATACTAGGATTTAATTTCATAGGTATTTTGAACACCCGAGTCGTAATGGGTTTATAATAAGCACCACATAGTGGCCGGACACGCTGGCTCGTACGCATTAATTCTGTAAATTCCGGTGATGGGCGAGCCGATTGCAAAATAACGATAAACGAGTCTTTCCGAAGTCTTTCCGACTGTTTCAGTTG
>JAJGOT010000152.1:245000-425000 GCA_022457155.1 Cladopsammia gracilis | reverse complement strand
ATGTTAACAAACAATGGCTTTGTTTCTGATCATTGCAATTGATACTTCTTCAAAAATAGCCCAAACTGACCTCTTATCTTATTTGCACTGAAGTGTCTCCCATTTTACAAGTATAGTAACCGCCTACATTGTCACATCTGCTTAAGTTAAAATATTTGATCCCTCAGTCACGTTTGTTTTTTAAACTTCCCCTTTTGCCGAGGGACCTTTGCTTTTCTCATGATATTCAAGAGAAAATGAAATATTCATATGGTCTTAATTTTGTCTTCAACCTCTTTTCTTCCCCCGTGAGTTCCCCGTTAGAATCGTTTAGATTTTCCTTGGCGCAAATCAGATAATTAACTGCACATGTAGCCACTGAAACCTCGTTACCCCTGAATATGCACAACATCATGAACTGCTTGACAGGAGCCGATTGCAAGAAAGCGAGCTTTTTACTCAGTAAGTGCGAGGGCAATCGAGATAACTGTCAGCGTAATAAATCGTACGTTTCTGAAAGGGCGCGAAAGAAAGTTTGCGATAGAATAGTCTCGAAAACTTGCGCCTCGTTTTTTCCTGCATCCGCCGGTGGAGACGCAAAAGCAAGAAATAATAATAACAATATTAAACAGCAGCAACAACAACAAAAGCTATTATAATGAAAGCCCAGGCAAATTTCTATCGACGTGTGTGTTAACCATGACTTGTCTTTGACAGTCATCTTAGAGTTTCACGTCAATTAGGCCGCATGTTATTGTATTCAATAATAACAACAACGAATTATTATTATTATTATTATTATTATTATTATTATTCATTTCGGTCATGGGCCATAAAGGTTCAATATCTTCGTACATCAAGGGTCCATGAAATAACTCTAAGTCATGATAGAATTGCCGTAACAACCGACTTCCTAGATAAGTTGCTTTTCAACCATTTTTTAGCAATCGTTGTTTTTTGTTAGGCCTTCAAGCGTTATCAGTTCGAGAAAGTGTGCCCTTTCGACATTTTATTGAGTTGTCAGTTCGCGAAAGTGTACCCGCGTACCCTTTCGACTTCAACTGATTCAAAAGTATGGTTTCGGCCGACAAAAACTCGGCAACTCATTTACTGATGGTCCGCTTGATCGGCCACTAAGTCCATCTTGACAAAACTGCGTGGATTTGAGAGGAATAAACTGTGTACGTAATGAGGCCTTTAAGTTCCCGCCAAGAACCGACAATTAACGCAAAGTCACTGTGATAAGCCAACGTGTAACTTACAATGGCGGACATTAGCCGAAAGAAGACGGTCTGCGTAGGAGGCTAGCTAAAGCGACAGTTGGCTGTATTTTGGCGACTCTTCATAGAGCATTTTTAATCAGTCATCGAAATATTTTTCTATCAGAAAAAGTAAGATGCTATTAATTACCTACAATCAATTTTCAGCTAATAATGATAGCCTTCTTTCTTCCTAATGCAGCCTACGCATAAACAAGAGCAGAAATGGCATCGACCATTACAAAAGGAGAAAAAGAAACGTTTGAATGCAGAGGTCAACACAACGCGTAAATAAATTTATGTACTGTTTCGGTTTTACTGGATGTAGCGATGCTCGAGCCAGACGTCACCTGAGAAGTGTATGGGACAAACTGAATGCAAGGCTGGCAGTCTACGGCAATGCCGCGATGGGCTGATTTACTTTAGCGGCCAATATTTCGGCTAACAAAATTAGCCTTCCTCAAGGCCAGAGCTATACTGAAGGAAAATAGTACGTATTAACGGCTCCTTAAATTTGAATTTACACGAATACATGCATGAGTGCATGGTTAATGATTGACTAATACAACTGAAATTTAAACATAAGATAATATGATATTTTGGTAGTATGCATATTAACAATTAAGGCAATACATAGAAATTTAAATCAATGTTCATTCCGTCGGTTTAAACCCTGGTGATAAATTACAAAAGGCTTGGTTACTAATGATAGCATCGACCGTTGGTTAGGGAAATATAGCACTGGCATAAGTGACCAGCTATTCTCTTGATTCTAGCTATAACAGGTACGTTAGATCCTGAATAAAACTGCTACCTACCTGGTCCTAACTGTATACTAACACTGAAAAATATTGAGCACGAGAACTTTACTGATTATTTTTAGTTATTTTTTTTGGGGCCGGGGTTTGCGAGATCATATAATTACGACTAAAATAGAGAACATTTTTCAATTGGATGCTGAAAATAATTTCGCGATTGCTTTGGTATTTCATTGCTACGGTTTGTGATTGGCTAGGAAGTCTCGCGCCACTTTCTCAACCAATCAGAAGTGAACCCCAAACCAATTGCGATTTTTTTCCGCACACGTTTTCCCGCGCTTGGCGCTGGCTACATGTATTTGCTTTGAGTTCTGTTTGGTTCATTGGATTACCTGCCTCTGCTGTGTCTAGCGAGAGTGATAAGTGCTCTATATTTGCTTTTTACGGCCAGATTACAGACATTACACCCCAATCAGGTTGACATTTCGTTCACTCGTTTACCGTACATGGTGAATCTCATCCCGGCGAGAACAATTAAAATTGCATACGTGCAAAACTCCTATCTGATTTTGTATTAAGACTATTAATAGCGCCCATATACATGGTTAAATATTTTTGGCGCGGATATTTTGCGATTAGTTAGCATGACGATTTGTTTTTTATACATGTGAGACCCCGGCCTATATTTGCTATTTTAAAGTATTGCACATACATGCCACTCATACGTGATGTCTAAAATCTCGGTCTCGGGCTGAGCATGCAAGTTTGTTTACAATTACTTAATAGCATGACGTATTTTTCTTCCAAGGTGCAGTTAAGAAAAGCTCTTCGCTCAAAATAGCATATAAAACTGGGCCAAAGGATTGAAATCGTGGACTCGGGCTCAATTTAGCACTAAGTTTTCAAGTCATTGGGATGTCACTCAGCCTGGCCTTCAAACCCAAGCCATAACATACCTTACATACCTTTGTCGTTTAAATCGCTATTGAAAGATAAACGGAAAAAGAACAGAAAAAAATGTTTGGGACAAGACTTTTTCTTGGTATTTTTCGGTATCTGCTAACTGGTCGAATTTCGGAAATTATTATATATATATAAACCGTCGAAGAAACTACTGCACTTAGCCGTGGGTTCTGTCAAAACAGTAGTTGATAATGATGAAGTTCACTGCGGTGGAGACCCGGGGGGGGGGGGGGAGGGGTACTTGGGTCAACTTTTGCTGGGTATGTGCCGCTGGCCTCTCAGAGCCCCTACCCTATTATAGTCTATTCTGTGGCCAATTATAGACCCCATCTTAGTCACTTTTGAGTAAATGTAAATTTCGCAATCCCAACTTAGTCACTTTCTGTTTCGCCATCTACCTTGAGTTCGGAACCCTTTTAACTAGGTCATCCTCAAATGAATTGACACATTTATTAAATGTAGAAGACTTTACTCTTCACCTACAAACCTTCTGGTACATTTGTTAACCGAAAATATTTACAAGCTAAAACTACCCAAAAATTAAAATACTTGCCAGAATTTTCTTACCCCAAAAAATCCCGACAATTTGCGACCCCATTCTAGTAACTCTATTGAAAATGCAACCCCATTATAGTCAATCCAGTCGTGAAAATGCGACCCCATCCAGCGGCACATCCCCATTAGCCCATTACTAGGAAGTACCCCCCCCCCCCCCCCCCCCCCCCCCCCCCCCTCGAGGGTGGAGACTGCAAAACAGTCGTATTTTTTTGCATTGGTGATACGAATGTGCGCGGTCTTTGAACGAAAGGTCTGGAGCGAGTGTGAATATGGAGAGTGAGCGAGCCAGCGGGAAAAAAAAGAACGACTGTTTAGCAGTCTAACTGCGGTGTTAATATCTAAGATATTCATAGCGTAAATTTTTTGCGCGTTTGGGTTGCTTAGAAAAGTTACTTTCATTGTCTAGATGTCGCAGATTCTTAGACGTCTACTAATCATCCATTTTAATTATAACCCAATTAAATTGTTTCATTTGTATCCATCTCATGCCTGCCTAATTGTTCTTCAGTATTATTATATATTAGCTGTTTAGTACTGACTGATAATAAATATTCGTTTCATGGCTAAACCGGCCTGGATTCGTAATCTGTTGCTTGCATTGAAGTCGATAATCGACCGTTCCGTTATTAGCTTAATATAAATTAAACTGCTTTTTAAATATTTTTAAAAAGATTGATAAGAACGTAACTAAAAATAAAGCACTTTGATATATCACTTCTTTATGAGAAGGTCGATGACCTAATTTTAGTGAACTATATTCAGCCTATAGACTACTTTCATAATGGCGGCCGATTTATTTATTCTTTTATATCTATGTTAATTAGCCCCACTGGCCTCATTTTAGAGTAAAAATTCTTTTGAATTTTGCACATGTTACCGACGCCAGTGAGGCTAATTAAAATACATATAAAAGAATAAATAAATCGGCCGCCATTATGAAAGTGGTCTATGAGCAGTTAATAATTCTAATTGGTCTTACTTTCATGGACATATAAAGTCATAACACGCAGGATTACACAAAGTGACATCAAAGTATTTCCCTATGGTTGTCAACAAGTGGAGATTGTCTACATTGTTGCAATACTAGGATTTAATTTCATAGGTATTTTGAACACCCGAGTCGTAATGGGTTTATAATTAGCAAAAGCCCCATAGTGGTCGGACACGCTCGCTCGTACGCATTAATTCTGTAAATTCCGGTGATGGGTGAGCCGATTGCAAAATAACGATAAACGAGTCTTTCCGAAGTCTTTCCGACTGTTTCAGTTGTGGTTTTGTCTGTTGAAAATTAAGATGTCTGATAAACTGGACCGCAGAAATGTAAAATGATCTAGTTTAGGATATTTTTTGACAATTCGATTGCAGTGGCCTATTTTCGCAACAACTTCAGCTGAAATTTCAATTTAAAATATTAATATGAACGACTGCTCCGGATGTTTCCAAAAATCATTTAATCACGTCCTTGCATTTCCCTCGAATTCTGTCGTGCCCAATTTTGACCCAATCACATCTCGTTATGTATTTTTTGTCGAATGACTAAAAATTCACGGCTTTAAGGAGAACGGTTGCGGTTATAGGTAAAGTTAAATTTTCATTTCAACTATGCCAGACAAATCGCATACTCAAAGGTCTTCATGATATTTCTAATAAAGTGGTTCCTCAAGTGAATTAAGGCCTGGGTCCCTGTCGATTTAAAAGGGGGTGGTCTAACGTAAACGGATTCAGAGGTATCTCTTAGATAACAATTTAGGCCAAACCGCAAACATAAACTGTTCAAAATGTATATATAATATTGTGGATTTTTTCATCACGTGACCATTCACGCCCAATTTTGTAAGAAATCCGTTGACTCAAAATTCCCACCAGTAAGCAATAGTTTTCTTGACAATTTTTACGTCCTAACTATGGCTAGCAGTATTGTTCTTGGAACAGCGGGTGGAATGAGAGGAAACCATTTAACGGTTTTCTTTTGAACCGATTTCAAGTTGGAGTAGGACTGGCACTAGTAAAAGACAGGAAATAACGCTTGACCAGTGCAACGATCCGGACCATTCCAGCCGGGTTGGCTAATCCCTGCCCATGTTGAATGTTTTTATAAAGAAAAAATAAATCTGGGAATGCCGCTAGTGGTGGGAATCTTTATTTGTGTTTTTTTCGAGATAAAGGGCGTGGTCAGTCACGTGACCAGGCACTTTGAAATTCTTTGTTCTAGTTTCTATACTTTATATTATTTAACCATCATTTGCTCCTTCATTACGTCTCAAAGAGCGAGTTTTGGACAATAAACTAAAAGATCAAAATCAATTTTGACCCAGGCCTTAATTCACTTGAGTCTACCTTCTAAGCTTTTGTTTGTTGTGATACACCGTGAAAAACCTTATGTGCACCATTAAAATTCAGTTAATTGTCTGAATTCGAAAGCTATTGAGCAGTTCTTTTCTGTGGTACACCGCTTTGTTATGACTGTACCCAAGGTGCATGGCTCAAACTTTTGAGTCTGTAGCTATTCTTATATGAGTATTCTTATGTGGCGCTTTTTTTTTTTCAGTGTTCACTCCCATAGTCAATTATAGCTAATTATGAAGACATGTAGCGAGTTCTAACTTTTGAATCTGTAGACCGTAAAAATCCTATAGTGTGACCATTCAAATGAAACCTCTTCTCCAGTACTTTTGCATGGTACAACTTGTCTGTTTTTCAATATTATACAAATTAAAATAAAATTCGGGATCATATGAATTTCTATCTTTGGCACTCTTGGGAGTTAAAGGGTTAATTAAGGGTAGACTACCGTACATGCCATTTTTACGATTTCGTAGATCGGTCACCAACGTCAGCGTACTTCAGCGTTTCAAAAATGCGGCCTAAATTAGTTCGTAGACCCTTTTAGGCTGATGTTATGCGATGTTGTGTGAATTTTATGGTTTTTAGAAATATTTCATAGAAAAAAAGGGGGGGGGGGGATTCGGTGATTTAATGAAGTTTTAAAATTAGAATTTGGAGTTACTAATTAGCAGATGGACACCGATAGTCCGCCACAACCTGGGGTGCTCTTGAGCTTTCACCTTCTATTCTTTCTTTAAAAGACTATTTCATTAAAATTCAACCAGAGTGTCCCCTTCCGTGGGTAATAAAAGCTGCAGTATAAAATTATAGTGACTTTTCAAGCTGTGGTGCTGTTTATGATGTTGTATACGATTGGTTCTAACTCAGTTTTCAGTCTGCGTGGGACGAAATCGATCCTGAAGTTTGACGAAAACAATCCGCCTCTTCTGAGTTTAATGAGTTTATGAGTTTAAACTTGTCGTCTAGACTACATATTTTACGCATTCGAATTGGGCAGTTTCTAGGGTTTACAATTGAATGCGTCCTTTCACAGTGCAAAAGACTAAATAAGCGTGAGTAGAGACCCTCAAACTCATCTTCACCTTGTGCCTTATATAGCTCAAGCCTGAGCTCAAGTGATTTTGTTGGATTTATGTACCACCTGACCGGGACGAATAAATGTCTTATCAGATTTACGACATCAATAAAGATCATGATGACGCACGTAAGTGTAACCTAATTGGTTGCTTATCTTTAAAGAACTTGAACTTTCACAACTGTCTCGTCTAACGCCTAGTCTCTCTCGCCTCTTATAGCACGTACCAGTTGACTTAATTAGTTCTCGTAGTCCCTATTTTTGGTAACCATAACATGTCTGCATGGTACTAATTCCTGAACACAGAGGAGTAACCCCTTGAGTTACCGTAACTCCGCTATTAACCCCCTCCCCCCCCCTCTTTGGTAAGCCCCCTAGTTTAATTTCCCCTTTTTCTTCACAATTGAAACAACAAGATCCCCCTGAAGAACTGGTTGGGAATTTCGAAATCTTGGATTATCAAATATAATTCTCCTACCCGGTAAAATCAGCCTTTCTTTCTTATCATATCATTTCGTTATTTTGATAGCTGATTAGATCCTTTACTACAAGATCTGGCGCTGCAAACAATTAATAACATTAATCAATAAGCTACTGGATTAATCCATACCAGGACCATATCATATGCCAGCGCGGTCTGCTGCTGAAGGACTTCCATTTTAAAGGAAACCTCCATTGTGATAACAAATTGAAGAAAATGAAGTCGAAATTTCGATTATTTAAAAAATAAATGGAAATATTTTTTTTCAATGTACAAAAGGATTGATATGGATATCTATTTTAGCCTTTAAATTCTCGCGCGCCGCGCGCCACCGTATGACGTCGTAAATATTCAAAATGGCGGCGCGCGGGAAATTTAAAAGCGAAAATAGGCGATATTAATATCCATTTTTTTTGTATTGCACTTGTGTTTTTTTAAAAATAATTTTAGACTTCAAAACTCTGCACGTGCTGACTCACATAAGCGCGTGCAAACTGTGTTCAGCCAACTTAAATAGACCATTTTCGATATATTAAAATTCATACTTGGCTCCGAGGCTTGGGGGAATAAAACAAAAGAAATGAATAATTCAACGCTGAACCTCAATGTGATTTCTTTTGTTTTATTCCCCCAAGCTTCGGAGCCAAGTATGAATTTTAATATATCGAAAATGGTTTATTATATTTGCACTTGTATTTTTTTTTTAAATAAATTTAGACTTCATTTCCAACAATTTAACGTCAATTTGCTATGACAATGGAGATTCCTTTAATGACCTTTAATGGTTTCCTCGATCTCATTTCCAGTGTCTTTCTCGTTCCCGTTCCCCTCTCTCACTCCTGGTAGGATCCAGGTCCTTTTTCAGTAGTTACAAAATTAATTTCTTGATTTTGGCCCTAGCTGCCGCTGTGCGAAAAAGTCGAAAAACATACAGTTTTCAAAAATATCGTTATACACACCATTTTCTGGGTAGAAATCATATATACAATCTATCTGCTGTTTCGATCGTATGCCTAGCTAATTTTTTAATTAGTACTATAAATCATGATAAATTGTCTGACTAAACCTGGATTCGTTGTCAGTTTTATAAAGGCGGGAATACAGCTGAATTTGAATGAAATTTTAAGAGGTTTAAAGGGAAGGGATAGAAGAAATGCAAGAAATGATTTTTGGAACACCGGCCAGCAGACAGTTGATACCCGCGCAAGAGCACCCCAGGGTAATAGTGGACTTTGTTGGTGTCCATCTCTTAATCATTTACTACAAATTGGAATTTTAAAACTCCATTAAATCTTCAAGATTTCCGTTATTTCTTTCAGTTTTAGAAATCCTTTGAGAAAAAAATATTTCCTCCCAATATACCTAAAAATCACCCAAAACTTTACAAAACACCCCATGGTAGATTCAATGAGATGAGCGAAGCGTTTTTGGATTTCTTGCCGTGAACGAGATATTGCCATTAAACCCATGTTAAGTAGCGGAAAAATGGAATTCAGGTGTACCCCAGCCTTAATTGCATTCGTTGATCAACTTTATCGAGGACAACTAATCGCTTTTAAAAGGAATAATTTTTAAAATAAGTCATAAGAGTGTATACATGTATAAAGCATTTGTTCCACCTTAACTAGATCGTACTGTGTTACAAACCACAACGGCGACAGTCGGAAATACTTCGGAAAGACTCGATTATCTTTTTTGTGTAATCGGCTAAAATCACCCATCACTAGAATTTACAGAATTAATGCATAGCGCGGTGTCCGGCTACTGTGGGACTAGGGACTTTTGCTAATTATAACTCACATTACGACTCTGGTATTCAAAACACCTATGAAATTAAATCCTGGTATTGCTAACGTAGACAACCTCCACTTGTTGACAGCCATGGGGAAATACTTTTGATAACACTTTGTATCTCTGCATAAGACAAAAACAATTAAATTGTAAAATTATTCTTCATTGGTTGAATAATGTCTTCTTTATGAGAAGATCTACAATTTTTTTTTAGTAAACTCTCGACTTAGTTTTTTTTTTTTGCCGTGTCGTGTATGTTTTAAATAAAACTTATTTGCATGTAAATGAAAACTCATTTTCATATGAAAGGTTTCGCACGTAGCCTCGCTTTCATAGAGAGGCTAAAGGCAACTCGGAAATGGCCTATTTCATACTTCACCAATTTTATAAAATGCGATTAAAATTTTATGTGCCACTGGTTTCCAAGCGACAGCGGTTACTATAGCAACACGCCAGCTTATTGCCCTTTTAAATTTTATAGTATTCAAGTATCACTAGCTGTAGACAAAGTTTCAAGAAAATTTATAAGACAACGGTTTTCGAGTAAAACAAAAATCATTCCGTTTAGGGCATCGCCGGGTAAAAAAGTAATAAATTATTATAAATAAATTGCATAAAGCAAAATATTTCCAAAATGCCTTTACATATTATTTAAAAACAGCCAGCCGTTAAAACAAAGATTACAAAGTGAAGGACAATAATTATTTTCACAGAATCAATAGTTCCGAAATATTGTAATACCGCAAAAACCCTAGAGGGTTGCAACGTAGCCCCGGGGGGAGGTACTCCATCATATACGCTATATAGGTATGTGCCGGTATGTGCAATTTTTGAGGTGCTTAGTCCTTAAATAGGTATCCTATTTGGTATTTTTGGTATTGTGATCCTTAGATATTCCTTAGATAGGGTCACTAAATTGCAGTATCCACCCCAACGCGCAAAACGAATTAAAAAAGATATGCCGGTCTATTAAAACTGTACCTCACGCCTGAATACACGTGTTAAGTTTGGTTTTGGGCCTTAAAAAGGGTATCAAATCTCGATTTTCTACCCTTAAATACGGTCAGGGTTTGAGAACCTTGGCGGCACACCTATCCTAAATTGTCGGGAGTACCCCCCCCCCCCCTCGGGAGCAACGTAGTTATATGTAGAGTGTACTGTAGCTTCATACAGGCATTAAAATGCAAATGTTATTTGTTCAGATCCAGAAATACGTAACACCGTTACAAAACAATTATTAACTATACCTCGATGTAACGAACATTTTGTTTGTTTTTCCCGGCGCAAATTCGTTGTAATTTTCGATACAACGAACCCTCGATACTCGATATAACGAACCAATTTCCCCAGTCCCTTGGCACTTCGTTAAATCGAGGTTCCACTGTAATTCGTTTAACGCTTCTCGTATCCACGAGTTAAGAAGTATAATGAAACATTTCATTTTTCCCTGTCAAGCCGGGTAAACTTGTTAAGTAGTAGTAGTAGTAGTAGTAGTAGTAGTAGTAGTAGTAGTAGTAGTAGTAGTAGTAGTAGTAGTAGTAATAGAGTAGTAGTAGTAGTAGTAGTAGTAGTAGTAGTAGTAGTAGTAGTAGTAGTAGTAGTAGTAGAAGTAGAGTAGTAGTAGTAGTAGTAGTAGTAGTAGTAGTAGTAGTAGTAGTAGTAGTAGTAGTAGTAGTAGTAGTAGTAGTAGTAGTAGTGGTAGTGGTAGTGGTAGTGGTAGTGGTAGTGGTAGTGGTAGTGGTAGTGGTAGTGGTAGTGGTAGTGGTAGTGGTAGTGGTAGTGGTAGTGGTAGTGGTAGTGGTAGTGGTAGTGGTAGTGGTAGTGGTAGTAGTAGTAGTAGTAGTAGTGGTAGTGGTGGTCGTAGTAGTAGTAGTAGTAGTAGTAGTAGTAGTAGTAGTAGTAGTAGTAGTAGTAGTAGTAGTAGTAGTAGTAGTAGTAGTAGTAGTAGTAGTGGTGGTGGTGGTGGTGGTGGTGGTGGTGGTGGTGGTGGTGGTGGTGGTGGTGGCGGTGGTGGTAGTAGTAGTAGTGGTAGTAGTAGTAGTAGTAGTAGTAGTAGTAGTAGTAGTAGTAGTAGTAGTAGTAGTAGTAGTAGTATTTTATTTAACGAGTCCAATATTCGTTTAACGTCACCACAGAATAGGCCACTTCGGAAAATGCCATAATACTCTTTAAAGTGCAATTTCTTTTGTTTTCAGCACGAACTGCACGTGCTATGCTTCAACTTCTTGGCAATTTGCATACGGCGCATAGCATACATAGCGACTCTGAATTCCATTGTGCCATTCTAACAAAGGTTATAATAAAAGATTATTATGGTATTTTTCGAAGTGGCCAATAAAACGGATTGAATTATCAATAGACTAAAATGTAAGATAACATTCCTAGTCTGAAAATGAGTATACAACAAGCAAATTGGAAAAGCTATATACTAAAAATACTAAATAAAATATAATAAATATTAACCCTATTCAGACTGGAAGGGGGCTTTTCGAACCCCCCTCCAGTAAAATTGTGATAACTCTTACATCGAAATAGGTATGAGGCTGAAATTTTTTGACTTTTCCTAGAATTTATCTAGGGACATTTTAGTATCCATAACATGTCAGTGTGATTAGCCATGTTGCCATGACAACCGGTTTTTGACACATAGGTTTTCAAAATATTAAAATATGGTGAATTTTTTTATTTTAAGATCTTGTTCTTTGACTTATAGTGCGTTTTCTTGTTGGAATAGTTTTTCTTGGGACAAGTTCTTGAAAGACATCAAAAATTTTTAACATCAAATATTTGGGGGGGAGGGGTAGGTAAATTTTTGCTCTCTTTTACTTATAGACAAACATTTTGTACTATTTATTAAATAACGCTTCTAAGTTCATTGTTTGGATAATAGACATTAGTTTGATACGTGTTTTATACATTCTGATCCTTTTCTCTTTTAGATATATTTTAAATTTTAATTTAAACAAAAAAAAAAAAGGAAATCCAAGATGGCGGATCCAAGATGGCGGACAATAATTTCAAAATTATAGTTTTATCGCCTTTTTTGCTTTCTCTCGCCTTACAAGTGTGTCCTTGTTTGTATTTATTATGTTTTAATATTAAAGAGATGATTTTACAGTTATATTTGATATTTTAAGTATCTGGATGGAAAAATATCAAAGAAACGTCGGAAAAACAAAAATGACGTCATTGTGACGTCATAATTGGGTGTGGCAGGTCAAAACTGGGTGTGAGGTTTCCTTGTATGGAGGTGAACATTGTGTTAAAATTTCAAGGTCCTAGCCTTACTGGTTCCAGAGATATAATGGGGGTCCGAGGAGCCCCCCCCCCCCCCCCCTCCCAGTCACAGATTGCCTAAAAAAGCCCAGTCTGAATAGGGTTAAAGTGAACTTGCACTTTTAGAGTGATTTTACTTCATCTGTGAAACAGAAACTATTAGTTAGTGTGTAACACTATCTATCACTATCTATTACACTAGCGCTAGACCTTGATAGAGTGATTACAGTTAAGCCGCGAAACACAATCTAACAATTAGTGTGTGATAGTCCAAATTAAACAAGAGAAAACAATAGAATTATGTCTAATAGTGCGTACTATTCTACTAACTATTTCACGGGTTAACTGTAATCGCTCTAATATTTGAGGATAATAGAAACTGATACGAAGTACTACGGCGTAAAATCCTACTATCTATTTCACAGATGAAGTAAAACCACTCTAACTTACATAACTGAAATGACAAGTAAGGTTAGTGGTCATAACAAGTATAACAGTATGAAAAAATCTGCAAAGGACCGCAAACGATGCTGCTGCTAACGGTATACATAGCCGAGTGCGAGAGACCAAACCAGCCAAAAAATGAACAAACATACAATGAACTGCAGGACTACTTAAGAAAAATAAACTTTGCGACACACCATCACGACAGAAACCGATAAAGTAGGATCGCAACCGTGAACAGCTGTTTCGTTGTTAATAGAGTTGCAATAACAACGAAACAGCTGTCCTCGGTTGCGATCCTACATACACCGTACCTTATCGGTTTCTGTCGTGATGGTGTCTCGCAAAGTTTACTTTTTACGTAGTCAGATCAGCCCTGCAGTTCATTGTATGTTCATAACAAGTATACTCGATGAGGACCCACCTTGTGTAGGCTATGCAAGATACTGCCTTTCTGATGAGCCCTGATGAGCCCAAGAATTGTTCGGCCCGGGGGCCTGGGGATGGTACACGCGAGTGAATCCCGTGAAACGCGCGAGGAATTGGTGAACTCCCAGCATGCCTTTGAAGTTTGCAGACTTTGATGATGGCGGAAAATTTATAGAATTCATAATAGAGTATTTACGTACATTGCGTATGGCAGGAATATAGAACGATCCAGAGTATAAGCGCAACTTTGCCATGTCTGCAAACGAAGCAATAACACACGGCTCCGTTCGGGAGTTTTTAGTAAAGAACAATGGCAAAGTAAAGAACATCGATCTTGTGCACCACTTTAGACATCAACTTAACGATCCAGCGAACAAGAGTGAGTTTAATTTGAATACAACGACGTTGTTATTTCAGTGTAGATCTGATGGAATGTTTTATAATTTGTATAAGCTTTTTGGTTTTTGCATTAATTGTGAACAATACTTTTTGCAGGCAAAGTTCGAGGTGAATTTAAAGAAATTGTGCATACAATTGCAACAGTTCAAACGATTGATGTAAGTAAACTTTCTCTTGATCATGAATTGAATTCTTCAAATCAAAGTTTAAGCTTTATAGCGTTTCAAACGATTCACTTGAGGCATTATGCTTTCCAAAGTGTTTAAGCTTATGCGACTATTACAGCATATACAGGGTCTAAACAATGTGTTTACGTTTGCTTCCGCCGTCGCTTAAGGTTTCTTTTCTTCGAGTTAATATTATTGTTGATATTTATAATGGTACATATAGCTTAATATAAAAAATTGCTGTTGTATTCAAGTTATAGTAAGCTTATTGTTACATTTGAAAGCAATACAATCTTAAGTTTAATTCACAAGCAGTTGGTAAAATTGAATTAAGTTGAATTCATTCAGTTTGGATTCTTGGTAGATTCTGCATGTACCGGTCACATATTACGTAAAACGAAAGGAACAAAGAACGACAATAATACAAATGCAAAACAAGACCAAAAATACAATACCTCACAAACAATAGAAGACAATGAGTGGTTCATGGATACCGGTACATGCAGAAAGACCCGGATTCTTGTTCATTTAACTTATATACATGCTCACTGTACTGGAGCCAAAACACTGTTTTTGTGCCGGTTATTATATGCTTTTATAAAATGCTCAAGGAAATGCACGCGCTATGATTGGTTAAACCGAGTTCATTATAACTCGATAAAGCACGCGCGTGATGTAAGGTTCATTACAACCGTTATTATTTTATAAAAGAAATAAAAAAACTTATTCCTCGTGCATTGTCAGAGTTATATAAGCTCTATTTGGCTCGTGCTTCTCGCACTTCTCTCGTGTTCTTAAAAATTCCCGCGTGCTTATATAACTCAATAATGCACTCGGCGCGTTTTTTATTTCTTTACTGCGCCTTTCAATAACATGCGGAATTTGAAATTCAAATCTCCACCAACGGTTGCGTTATTCCCTGCCGTCAATCATAATTAATATGAAAGCCAACGGTCCATGTAAAAAAGAAACAAACAAAATGGATCGAAATCTACCAATCATAATGCACGGATGTGACCTTTTGAACTCATTGAAGTGAAGATCTGTTTCCTGAGAGGTAAGCTAAGATGACTGATGGCAGTGTAAAACAAAAGCGTTGGTGGAAATTTGAATTTCAAATTCCGCATGCTATTGAGAGGCGCAGTAATATAAATTATTGACAATAATATGAGAGAGCTTATATTTGTTTTGTGGTGATATTAATTTGTGTTCCGTCGCTGTGTATAGCTTTGAAGAAACCTTTATTTTCCTTTTCCATTATTCATATGATAATGAACACTGTAGAAACCATTCTGTTATAACTTACATGTAAGTCTTACAGGTACATGTATTTTACAAAATTAAGGTGATTCCTCAGAAATAAAAGTTGTCGAACGATTTTTTTTAAATTTTCCCTAACAGCTCCCTACCATAAGTTGTTTCGAAAAATTCAATAAAAAAGATAGGTCACCATGCTCGGTAAAGAGATATGATGGACCAATGTTGCCCCATTTATGCCTATAGCAATACCGATCACGCACGTCATTATTTGATCGGTTCATGTTTCTTTTCCCGGTAACCCGTGAAAGCAAAGTTTACAATTCTTCAAAAAAACTTGATAGGTTAAAGTCTCCACCATATGGGAACACTTTAAAATAAAATTTATGAAAAAGTCACACAACTTCAAATGACACGGACTCAAAACGTTCCTCGCGTCCATGTTTTCAAGGTCAACAATTTGCTCCCACGAGTAACTGATTTGAGAATGTTTTTAGCGATATCTTTTTTTCCTGTCGAGGAATTTTTTTTTAACTTTGTTAACTTAAAAAGCATTAATTTAACATCAAAATGATGCAATAAAAAATATAGGTCACCATGCTCGTTAGAGAGAAAAAGACAGTCGTATTTTCTAACGAGCTTGCGGGCCTTTGATAAAAAACATTCCATCCTCCGAAATGTGCGCGCGCTCATTTTGCTCAACCGCGCACGCTCATTGCTTATAAATTATGGTAATTCTCCTTTTGAAAAATACTCGTAAGAAAATTAAATTTCCAGCTGCGTGTTTTAAAAACCGTTCACTAAAAAGAGTGTTGTTATCAACTGGCTGCCATGAAAGGACTATTACGTGTGTTATGCGCAGTACAGGATGCGCAGTGCAATACTGAGGAATCACCTTAATATGTTTCTTAGGGCCTGTTTACATGGAGGGAGGGTGACCTGGGTACCAGGGTCACCCTCTCAGCCGGGCTACCCTGGCGGGCCTACTTTTCATACATTTCTTTACAAAGCACACTGAAGTGTTTACATGATAGACAAAGTCAACTGCCTACCCAGGTCACACTGTCTGCTTGCGAGGGTCACCATCCTAGGCGAGCTATCTTTTCTGCATGTAAACGGTCACCCCAGGGTCACTCTCTTAGGTGGGCTATTTCTGTTGACTTGAAAACCCGTGAAAATGGTGGCCAGCGCCATATACAGCTGTAGGTGTGGCGAATATTTTTGTTGTGTTTATTTGCGAAAAGCCTCCACTGTTGAAGAAGAACATAGTAAATCGCAAAAAGCCTGCCAAAACAAGAGCCCACCAAGAAAAGATAGCTCACCAATATGATAGCCCGCCCATGTAAAGGTGGGCTATGTTTTAGCCTGGCTGGGAGGGTGACCCTGGTACCCGGGTCACCCTCCCTCCACAGGCCCTTAATATTTTTATTACCTGGTTGCAGGTGCTCAGATAAGACCAGTTGGATTTGTGTTTTCGTTTGTCTCAGAATTAAACTTTCAAACCAACAAAACATTTGAACCAAAACATAAACAGTCGAACCTCTCCTTACGAACATATATCTTTATAATACAAACACTTCTCTATGACAGACAGTTTCCATTGTCCCGATGACACCAAAATTCATACAGTCCCAAACTACATTGTATAATGTGGACACTTGGTACTGTTCCTTTGGTTCGACTGTACATGTACATGTACATCTAAAAATAACAAAATAATCATAAAACAAGGTTTACATGTAGTGCTTTGTTGTAATCATCATCTTTAGGGAGAGAAATACTTTGTCCTCAAGAAACCAAAAGAGGCTCCAGCAGTGCTTCGCAAGCCACCAAGACCTTCTAAACACAAAGACCGACCTGTGTCTGGTCCCCCTGCATTTCGTGGAGCAAGGCTTGAGGAGATGCCTGGGGGCTCTGCGATTCTTGCTAGAACCGGTTCTGAAGATGAACCGCCTGATCGTAGTCATCCGAACAAAGAGAACAGACCTGTTGATACAAGGGATGCTGGAGTTGGAAGCAATGGGTTTGCCGATAGCGGCCTTGATACTGGTGTAAGTTTAAATTAAATGCAGCAATAATTATTATTAATTTTCCATATAAAGAACATTCAAGAGGCAATTATTTTTACACAGACATGGGCTCATTTTTAGTCATGTCGTGAACTTTTCATTGAGTTGCAGTTTTAAATTTTATTACAGTGATGCACAGCTAGTTCATGCTGGCATTGAATTATAACTGCAGATACATTGTACACATACATGCAGAAGTAACATCATGCAAGCATGGCCACACAAACACCAGCTTGAAATGTGGCAGCTGGAAAGAAAATTAATAACAGGCTTCTGCAAGCTGCATGGGAAAAAGCTAAAAAAAGATGCTGCAAAATAATAATTAGCTCAAAATAATGATTCAAAACTTGGCCTTGGTTAATTTCTCGCTATCATGTTCAACTTCTTTCAGTAATGCTAAATACATGTATAGCATCATCCAAGAGACAGGTTCATGTTAAGATTTAAGGAAAAGGCCCCCTGTGGTCTGACCTTTCGTAAGCGCCCATCTTCTGTAAGTACATGTACCGCCTTGGCTTAGCATTTTGAGTGACCGCTTACGGGAGGTCTAACTGAGTATAAATAATTATACTTTTAGTTCTGAAATGCCTTATTGGATTCCATGTATTTACAATGTATTGCAGTCCGGTAGTTCAGTTGGAAGCTTATCATCATCGGAGCGGTCTACCATTCAGATGTTACAAAAGCAGTTTTTAAATTCTGCTAAAGGACCATCTACAGCTCCTAAGCCTGATAGAGTGTCAAAAAGCAATGATGAGTTGGTGAGTGGATATTGTACATTGTACATGATAAAAATTAAAGCGATGCCGCTTGTGGGGTTGTGTTTACTGCTCCCGGCAAGAATGTCCTATGTAAGTATTTTTTTTTGGCAACTTTCACTAAAATTGTATGTTTTTAGGCCTTTAAAAGCACAGTTTTGTTAAATTAATGATTTATTATTGTTAAGGTACTAAAAACAGATCCAAAATGGGGAAGAACATCCACATCATTGAGTCAATGAGAAAATGTTTTGGGCCTTAGGACACCCTACACTGTATGTATCTTTTCACTTGAGATAAAATTTTATTCTGTTCGAAGAAAGAAGATTTATTGACCTGGTTGAAATCCTTTCAGTCATACATGTGTATTTACATGATCCAGTCATAATTTTGGCAAGTGAGTCCCTTTTGAGGCCAAAAATCCAAGATTTCAGTTTAAATTTTCCAACAACGTACATGTACTTAGGATGTTTTTGCCGGGAGGCCTTCAATTATAATCATAGCAATAACAAAATTCTTGATTGTGATTGGTCATCCCCGCACCTATTTCTAGTTATGTAATTGATGCGTGATCAAGTGGGTGTCCAATTATACATGTAGCTATCCCATTACAACCTTTTGTAATTGGATAGCTGTAATTGGACCCCTACATGTATGTTGTACACATGTCAATCACAAGCACTTGATTTTTGGGTTCTTTTTTTGCTGTTTTCCCCCTGCTTTCAAAATAATTATTAATAGAAAATATCCTTGACATTTTGAGAACAAAAAAGTCCACTGTAGACTTTTTAATCTCAAATTTTGTTATTGATGCGATTTATTATTATTAATTGAACTTAATTGTGTTGTACAATTCAGGGAGTAATTGCTCTTGTAATGTCAAATCGTCCTCACAGTACACACTTGGCCGATTTGAAATTACTCGCCTGATCACTCCCTGTAGTTACACTTCACTCAATTCAATACATGTAATTGGAATGAGCTGAGTGATATTATATAATCTTCCGATTTATATATATTCCGACTGATACATGTACATGTTCATGTATCAGTCATATTTGACATTTTCAAAAACATTCGGCCAATTTCCAGTTTGTGGGGAAAATGTACATGTAGCACTTGGTCAAGTACTGTACATATCACTGTATCACTGCCCACAGGCCAGGGCTGTCATTAACCTGATCAAGGGCTGGGGATTCCCCTGGCTACTAACACTTCCTAGCCCCAGTAGCTTTCACAGGGTGTCAAGTTCCTATTTTTTCCTTTTTTTTTCTTTTGCTATTTTTTGGCCTGCTTCCTAGTTTCTCCTATTTTTTCAAGAAATTCCTATTTTTTCTACTTTTTTAGGGGTTTACTGTACTTGGTGCACAAAAACATTGTTTATAATTGTACGAAAAACTGAAACCTTTATGTCAAAAAGACCAGTTTGAAGCCTGTTTTAATGCATTTCTTCTGAAACTTGTGCCCAGACTTTCTCCAATTTGCTTTTGGCACAAGGCAATGCTGCATCACCAGTTGTCATGAATAGTCTGTACTTGAAACTCAATCCTGGATCCTCAGTTTTTTTCGAAAACCGAGAGTTAAGAATTGAGTAATTATATTAATAACAACTTGAGTAATGACTTTTGAGATGTACAGCTGTGTTATTTGTTGATCTAAAGGTATGTATTCCTTACGGGTTTGAATTGAATATCTTTTCACGTATAGTTTCCTGTCTGAATTTTAGCACACAGAAACTTGGGAAAGAAAGCGCACTTCAATGATCGACAAGGAGCGAAGTGCAGTCTGGCTGCCCTGCTTTATTTAGAGGAAATCGAGCAATGACCTCATTGTTTTCTCGTCTTGAAACTCAAAACACTTGACTCGAAACTCGAAGTTGGCGACTTGAAACTCAAAACACTCGACTCGAAGATTTCTCCTCGAAGTTTTTCGCGTTTTGAGTTTCGAGTTTCAAGTGACTGTCAACTTACATCTGACCGGTACTGTACATGTAGATGAACGAGGGCTCGAAAAAAGTCCAATCCAGTTGTCTGGGACATGTAGATTTTTCTGTGGGGCAATTAGTAACTTATCCTGCTTCCTTGCCCAATGGGCATAGTCCAGGCGAGCCGTCCGCTGACGAAACAGTGATTTTAAAACAAATCAAAGGCTCCTTAGAGCCAACCCGTGAATTTGAAATGCGTAACGCAATGCGGTAAGCTTATGTTTTCACTCTGTCACGGTTCAATATATTTTTTTAAATTAAACGTAAAGATTTTTGACAAACGCAAAAAATAAAAATACAGTACATCACTTTCATAATGTTCAGTCCGAAGAAGAAAGAAAAAAAAAAACGAAAAAAAAAAAGAACGGCCCGAGCGGGATTCGAACCTGGGCCTTTCGGCTGTAAGTCCGCGCTTTACACCACTCGACCACTGTGACCACTGACTTCGAACGGGATAAATTTTAATACTTGAAGGTAGATAACCATCAAAACGCGTGTCTCAGTTGAAAATTCCTTTTAGATCGATTTTAACGTTGTATTAAAGACTCCAAATGCGAAACATCTTTAAGCTTATTGTTGTTTATATTCGTTTACACCAATTTAGTTATTGTTATCGCTGGATTCACGCTGTTCTTATTACAAAACGCATTCGTAACAAAGCATTACGTCACTAAGTTTACAGCTGATGGAAGGAGTGAGCGAGTGAGTGACTCATTTGCATATCTGTCGTCGTTACCGATAACCCGTTCATTACGCATGCGCGTATATTCACGGGTTAAAAAAGGAAACTTTGGCTAGCACGTAACTGCCTGGGTCAAGCAAGATTTGAGAGTTGCTTGTTCAAAGGACAAGCTGAAGTTCAAGTCTTTTTCAAGTTCTGTTAACTCTGATGAAGTTAGAGTAACTGTATTCAATACAAAGAAGAGTTTTAATTGAATAATTGACTGAAACTATTTATGACTAACAAGAGTGGTTTCAGAAATATTTTAACAAAATTTAATATACTTTAATTTCATTTTTTTACAGGATCGGATGGATGATGACATGGAAGGTAGGTGTATATATGTGTATTTTTAATGCTCATTTGACAATTTAACTTTGACTCTCAACATGGAAATCTTGGCCGTGGGTGAGAGTGAGTGAGAGCTTTACACTGTGATTTAACAATTTTTAGTTTAGTTAATTGTACACTGTATGTTGGGAGGAGGCAATCTCAAAAGCTGCAAACTGAAATTAACAGATCCTTTTTTCATACACATGTACACCTGTACAATAACATGTACACTGTGTAATATGAAAACAATTTTTAACTTGCGAATACAGGAAATGTTGAACAAGTTTTTAATAACATATGGGGAAAATCTAATTTTCACTAGGTCAATCAGCTGTAAACATTGAGCCCGCAATATGTAATGGTCACCTGCCTTACCCATGGGGATGGTGTTGGGAGGAGGGAAGGGTGGGGAGTTGGAAGCAGGGGGTGGGGGGTGGGGTCAGTGGAGCGAAATGCCTAGGAGAGGGGAGGTTCCGAGGGTTGTTCGTATTCTTGAGTTGGCCACACAGTAGGAGCCTTTGATAATGATTAAATACTTTAGACATCAGAAGTCTTGTGATTAATCTCGAAACTTAAACTTATGATACTAACATGTCAAGATGCTTCCTTTTCATCAACGGCCGAAAATTTGTACATACCATATTATTTTAAATTATTTTATTTTTATTTTACGTGTATCTAGCTGTACATTGGTGTTGTATGAAAACATACAATGTACTTGTAGACCTGTACATTAACATACAAATACTCTAACTTGTAACTTGTAATTTCATAATCATTTTGTATTCAGTTACATGTACAAGCACAATAGTTATCATCATAAAATCAACTGACAATTACAAAAGTATTATTTATTTTTTACTTATTTAAAAATGTCGTAACTAAAATCTACTGTATAAATTATACTGTAAATAATATCTTAATGTGTCATTTGCACATGCACAAGCCACACACATTACGAACCAAGAGCTAGGGTTACATTCAAGGAGTTAACCATGTTGCGCTTAAATTAAGTGCTCAGTTGTATTGCAAAGTACCCAAACCTATATATCAAGAGAATTTAATTATTAAAATGGAGAAATTAACACATAAAATTATAATTTTACTGACAGTCGAGTAAAAGTTAGACACGATACACCACTTTAAACGTGAAATGACCAGTGCTTGTAATGTGAATTACAAATGCTACCAAAAAGGATTGGAAGGAAAATTGTATGCAAGATTCTTCAAATTGCTTTCATTGTGTTTTAAAAACACTGAGATATCAAAATTCCCTGTGTGAACCTTCAAAATTTAATGTACAATGAAATGGGCTACTTGGGTTCAAATTTACTGTACTTCATTAAGATAATTAAATTTATGCCAGTTATTGCCTGTATGTTATCAGAGCATGACTTTGTGTACTGTACATGAACATGTACATGTATGTACAATTGTGCTGTATTATGCGACCTTCCATGGGAAAAAATACACAAATTAACACTCAGATCTATACATGTACATGTGTATGGCTTGAAGCTGTTTGCTGTCCATTTAGTATCCATTTGAAACAATTTATAATTATTATTAATAGAAGCTTTAAATTCATTTTTAGTCAGTTTGATAAATTCCACCAACCGTTTAAACAACATGATCAATCCGTTGTGAATAAATTACTTTCCGTTTCAACAGATACTGTATAGTAAGCCATCTGTTTAAAGGGCAAAAGCTATCTGGGCATTCCTGTGATGTTACTGTACATTTCAGATATGTAACAGGTAGAGCCAGGCTGTATGACATAAATTATGTTTGAGCATGTTTCTTGTTATTTTTAACTGTGCACTGGAACTTTCATATTTTTTGTTAACAAAAACACCTCTGGTTGTCCACATGGAAAATGCATTGTGTTCATCCAAGTGTGTTCAACAGATGACAGTGATCAATGACTTTAAAGTTTATTTATTTTTTATTTAATAAATCATATTTGCATTACAAATTTACTTTTTTTGATATTACATGACAATTAAATGTAGTTTTATCTCTTTGTGTAATAAAATCATATTGGATGCCAATAAGTTGCCTAGGGTTTTCATAAATAGGGCTTGAGCAGACTAAAATACAGTAGTTAAGAACAGTCATGTGGAAAATTACCTGATATTCCTGAAATCTCTGGCATTATAATAATATTATCCTTTTGTGCTAAAAATGTAAAGATTGCAGGTGATTGAGTAGTTCACAGGCTATGAAAAAATGCACAAAAAGGCAACCCTGTCACTGACTTGCACAGTTCTGTTCTATACATTTTCAAATGATAAATCAAAATCATGTTTGATTCAAATAAAATTTTTCACAGTTTGTGTAAACATGTGATCAATGACGTCTGATAGTTGTAACACTAGTCAACAAGCATACTTGTTCCTGCATTATTTATTATTCATCATTTTTCTTTTGTCACCTGCTGCCTGCTGCTATAAAAGGGATGTGGTTTCAAAACAAAAAATCTTGAGGCTTCAAAACAATTTTAATACATTCAGAACAATAAAATGTCAGCAGGTCTTGATGTTACAGTCATGTATTTCACCATGAACAAAGAAGAAGTTTCTTTGGAATCAATGGATTTATAGTCTGTGAATAAAGCTGTCATTTTGCTTAGTTATGGTCGTTCATGGCCAGACGATTGAGGGCCCAAAAAAGTGAGTCTTTATTCAACTGCTTTATCCGACATAATTTTATTTACATTTTTTTTGCACAATGTAGAAGTGAATTATTTACGTTATGATACATGTACACTGTACATTGTAACTGAGTGTGTGTGTGTGTGTGTTGGCACAGGTTTACATGATTGTATAGTTTTTGCTTGTAACTTTTACAATATAATGTATGTGTACTACATTTGTACATGAACATGTCATTTATAATTTTAAAAGTAAATATTGGTCTTTGTTATTATCAAGTGAACTTATGAACATGTATATTGCAAGAAGGGTATTATTCTTTTGTGAGTCAATTGACCAAAATCCTTAAATGAAGATTTCAACCAACCCATCCTTGTCTTGTCTTTTTTAAATTTAATTTGCTGTTTTAGTTTGTACATGAAATTCATTGCATTATAGACATGGTTTTATTCATCTTCAAGACTTAATGTTCAGTGGAGCCTGCTAATTGTTCGACTATTTTAATACAATGTCAAATATTTGTAAAAGGTTTAGACATACATGTAAGACATGAATTTGCATGTCAGAATGAAGTTTTTTTTCTGTAGAAATTAGAAATAATTACGTTTTTAGCACGTACATGACTTGTATAGTCCATATTGTGCATGTACATGTACGTGTATGTGTATGACAAAATAATGTTGCATTTTCACACAGTCATTTTCAGACTGTTCCTGTAATAATTATTTGTTATAAACTTGATGTGCAGTCATGTATGCAGAGGAGTTTTTGAAAACATGGAATAATTATTATTTTTTCATTCTCATGGACTAACATGTATTACTGTAAATTTACAGTGTATCATATAAAGCAGATATTTCTTGAATGTAGTGTATCCAGCATTCTGCATTTTTTGAACTGCAAATTTCCCTTGTTACAATCATGGAAAGTAGAAGTTAATGGTTAACTTCGACATAATGTGCAGTGTTCAGAAACGAATCCAGTCACTACTCCCCCCCCCCCCCCACCCCACCCCTATGGCATTCCAGTTTAGCTTCATTTACTTTTCCTTAATATATATACATAGCCCAAGCCTAACAGCGTCGCACTTTGAACAAGCTTAACTAAGGTGAAATTTAACTAAGGTGAAACTTAACTAAGGTGAAAGGTTGGAAGCACAACAATTAAGATTGACAAACGGGCTATTTTCAATTTTAGCAATTCTCAAAAACAGTATTACGCGACCGTCTGCACAGTACATTTTTATAGACCGTATAAAAGTTCACAAAAACAACTTTTCTCTGTCTAGAATAACTAGTACCACTAGTTTCCGAATAAAATAGAGTTTATGTTTGTCAAAAATTGCCCGAGAAACTGATTTGAAAATCAAAAATTGCAAAACAACACAAACATATTTGCATAAGGCGATGCGAGTGAAGATAGAACTGTACTATAAAATCAAAGTCTTGTTTTGTTTACATAAAATCACTTTTCAATCTATCTAATGAATGAACAAACACATAAAAATGGACAACACAATCTTTCGAAAAAATTTATTCAAATCTCCATTAGTTTACGTTTAAAAGCAAAACGCGTACCATTTAATTTTATAGCTCATCGAGTTGAAGCTTTCTTCGATGAAATTCAAGAGATCGATACAACTGAATTTAAGCACGTTTTAAAATCAATTCTCCAAAACCAACAATAACACTAATAAAAAGTCACTCACAGATTGATATCAACATATTAAATTCTCATCGAAAACTGTAATCTGTTTTACCTTTAAGTTCCTCGCTTGCTTGGAAATTCAAATCTCCGCTTCTGGTTCTGAAATCCGTAGAAAACATCTCCCGATAAAAACGTAATACATGAAGTTCCTCAAAGCAAGATTTTATCCCTGAAAGCTCGTCTTTTTCCACTAAAGCGGCTTCTCAGTATCCCTTAATTAGTATCCCTGTCTTGAGTAGCAAACCGCGAAAAAATGCAGGAAAATAACGACTTTAATTCTCCGCTAGACACAACAAAACAACTAAAGTGTTTACCGAGCTCACGGCTGTGTGGCCGCGCGAAAAACAAAGATCCCGGATGTTGTTCAAACACGGTGGGCGGGTCGTGGGCGGACGGACACGCGCCTGCGAAACATTCCGCTAGCCATGACCATGAAAAATGACGGCGATAGGTTCTATGAGTATGGAGCTGCGCAGCCAGGCCTTCGGCCTGGCAAGTGCTCCGCTATTAAAAACTTAATTGCTTTTGAGATTGCCCTCCACATTGGAATTTCAAGTGACCAGTTCCTGGAATAGTTACATACAATGTATAACTGTACACAATAATTTTTGTCAGTAATTTCTCTTTGAGGACACAATGAAACTCCAGGAAATGCTGATACATTGTCTTTCATTCTCCTAGGGGATGACTTGTTAATGGTGGGACCAACAGCGCATGTAAGTTTGATTTACAAGGAAATAAAGTTATATAAAAAATACATTAGGGGACTAGCCTGTTTTGTAATAAAGGATGTTAAGGAATTGCAATCATTATGGCAAAGATGAGCAGTATACATGTATATGTACATGGACATAAATTGTAATGGAAGTGCATACTGTACATGTTTGAATATAAATTTCAAAATTAATGATTGGATGCATTTTTTTCCACCCTCTGAAGGATGTGCCCAATTTAAATATACAAAATAATAAAAAACAAGTTAGAAAAATTGTGAAGTTATTTGAAACAATGTGATTGAGCTATTTTAGTTGACATTATTTTTCCTTGGCATTGCTATCATGATCTTTATAGTTGGTTGCTTGAGGTCTCTTATGAACAGGAAAACAGTCAGACTTTCAGAAGCGAGGAGTTTGGGGGGCGGGGGGGGGGGGGGGGAGGGTTGGTGTAAATAAATATTGTAAGTTAATGGCAAAAAGGTCAGGTGTACTCTAGAATTTTGACTGCCCCAACTGCATTTAGTGCCTAGTGCTGGATAAAAATAAATGCGGTGCCTTGAAAGTGGTTATGAATGCCCCGCATTTCAAACTGTTTTTGGATTTGCATTAAATATAAATATATTGTTTAGCTTTTTGATTGGCTAGAAAAACTCAGGCCTCTTTCCAATTCTTGACCAATCAGAAAAAATTGAGAATCCAAAATTTATTATTGCTTGCTTGTTCTTGTTTTTCCATGCTTGGCCTCAGCTCCATGTGTTTGTTTGAGTTCTGTGATTGGCCAGAGAGATAACGTTGAATTCAGGTTGATCACACTCAATTGAAATCTGACTCTTTATATTGTTATAGTTGGAGCCGTTAGAAAAAGAGTGGTTCATTACCGCTGCGAAGGGAAACAGAGCTCAGATCATGTGCTTACTGGAGCAGGACCGTAACCTGGCAACAAAAAAGGTCAGCTAGGCCAATTATAATTATTTTATAGCCAGCAAGGTGTTAAATGCAAACTGTTCCAGCATTTCCAGGAATTGAACTACTGTACCAGGGTTCAAAATAGCAGCCGGCTGTCGGCGGCAGCCGGCACTTTGGCCACACTTGCCGGCTATTTTTCACCGAAGAATGGAAAATGTCATGCTTTGATCGGCCAACTGAAATCAAAGTCGGTGTAATGTTGTAGTAAACATTTCATATCAGGCAATAAAGCAGCCAAGAAACATTTGAAAAGCTTTTTGGAAATGATTTAAAATGAGTAGAAAGAGAAGAAAAAGGTTTGGAAATTTGAAGCCTGCTGCAAAAGTTGAAATGGAGAATTCTTGTTCACCGTGAACGACTAACTCTTTTACGCGTTTGTTCAAGCGTGAATTCTGCACGTGTAATCAAGATTTATTTTGCACAAAAACTTATTTAGTGACGGTTTTTCACTCGTTCAAATTGAAGGCAGTTTTGTATTCATATTGCTCGATTTCCATGTTTGAGAGTGAAGAAGCGCGACGGTTTGTCTAGACAAATTGCATATTTTACGCTTGAACAAACACCTAAAAAAGAGAGCCGTTCACGATGCTTTGTTTGGAAGGGAATTGGCGCAACGAAACACGTTATTAAAATGAACATTCTGATGCTGACATTATTTATCAGTTCAAAGCATGCGATATGTGCGAAATCATTTTAAAATCAGTTTATAATTTCAAGGTTTCTCATGTCTAGGCTAGTAGCAGTACACGCACGCAAATCGTGGAAAGTGGAGAAAACGTGATTCATAGAATGTGCCATTTCGGTTATTGACAGCCGGGAAAAAATGAGCCTTGGCAAAAAAAGCCTACAAATTCAGGCTTGAAGCTGTGATTTTATTTTGAACCCTGTGTACACATTCAACCCTTTCACTCCCAGATTAATTAAAGAGACTATGCACTTATTGACTGAGTGGGAGGGCCGGACAGGAAAATATTTGGCTCGAGGTCATGACGTACGGACCGAGCGCAGAGAGGTCGGTGCGCCATGACCTCGAGCCAAATATTTACCCGTCCGGCCCGACCTAACTCAGTCAATAAGTATTTTATAATATGACTAGAAAGTACAAGAATAGTCGTGCAGTGCGAGGTCACTTGGACTCGAGCGGGGCCAGACGGCTTTTTCCGGACCAGCTCACGTCAACCAGTCCTGCCCCGCTCACATCAGCTTGTGATTCTGTTTTCTGTAGTATTGCATCAGCAGGGCCGTACCATCGTATTATAAATGTACATATCATATAGTGTACAAATGTAGCTCTACATGTAACTTTTGAGTTTGTTAAAATGAAGTCCTATGGTGTGACCATTCATAATGTTTTTGAAACTCTTTTCAAGATACATGTTAATTTAAAGCTAAATTAGGTCATCATTGAAAACGTTTATTTTTTTCTGATAATTTACATGTATTTGGGGGATTGGTTTTAGGGTCATGTTTACCTAATGTACACTGTAATAGCCATTGTGTACCCTGATCTATCATTTGACTTCTTTAAAGTAGACTAACCCCATTTTTTTCTATTTTTATTTTATTTTATTTTGCAAACACCAGGACTTTATGTTGGTAAGTGCTTTAATATTAAATTTTACATTTTGTACATGTACTATTTACACAATGATTTGAGTTTTGGTGGAGTTCAAGTATGTTTGCTTTTGGAGAAATTACTTCATGCCTTATTACATGTACACATTTAATTTTATCAATTGTACTTTATTTAACAATAACATTTTCTACATATAGCTTTAAGTTCATAAAACAAATGCGCAGTACTAACCAACTTCTTTTTATTTCTGTATTTCTATTCATCTGATTGCATTCCTGATGTAGGGGGTAAGCAATTTTTTTTTTGTTAATATTATTAAATAATAATAAATTGTATCTTAGACAAATTATTGTTATTACAAGGAAAAGTTTTAAATCTACATGTAATCTTACATTATAGTACTGTAGTTATTTTTACTAACTTTTATCTTTTTTCTTTTTGCCCACTCGAACTTGTCATGACAATATTGTGCTCCTGTTTCTACTCAAATATTAAAATTTTAGTATGTAAGTATGGCTTATTATCTTTCTTTGTTTCCACTCAGTCTCATTTTTTATCATCCATATTAATTCGTCTTTGTACAATTTACAATTTACAGTAGGACCGTGTTAATACGACCACTATGTCTTGTCGTATAACCCGTACGGCCCCATGTGCACGTTCTTTTCAAAAGTATTTACAAAATGCCCGTATGTGGCCATGGATACAAATTTGCATGAGTGGGGCCGGAAAAAGCCGGCCAGCTTCGTGTGTTGAAATTTGAAACAATTTTGTCTCCAAATTGGTCATAATTATGATAAAAAATTAACACTAATTGACTTTTAAGTTAGGTCGGGTCGGATGGGGAAATATATTTGGCTCTCGGTCATGGCGCACAAACGTTGCTGCTCTTGGTCCATACGCCATGACCTGAAGCCAAATATTCTCCCATCCAGCCCTCCCACTGAGTCAAAAAGTACATGTTATTAGAGACTTTATTCAAAGTCAATGAATGTATATGTTGTAGTTAATTTTTTTTTATCTCAGGTAATTTTTATTTTTCCATTGTTTTTGGGTGTGGTACTATATGGTAATGAATTTGAAACAAAGGAAAAACAAAAATTACCTGAAATAAAAAGTCAACTACAACATATACAATAATGTGTGATGGGACCCCAAAAGGCAGTGTTTGGTCATACATTGTATTAGTGTGCATTGTCCTGGGGGGGGGGGGGGGGGGGAGGGGGTGGTGACTCCTATTTTAAAGTGATGGAGCATGGTTTGGTACCACTAAGAGTGTAACTTCTATTGACAGTGGTTTAATGGGATTTTCACATATGTATAATGAAAATGGTAGAGGGTCATTTTTTTACTATGAGGTTGTACAATGTAATCTGGAGTATCAGCACTTTGTTCACCCTTCGATCCGAGGTATGTCCAGAAATGCATGCTAATGAGATTCATGCTCTTTATGATAGACATCATGAAGTGTCCCCTAGACCTAATTCTCACCTAAACACAAGCAATTCTGTCAAACATGAAGTCATATGGAAATTACAAATAATTGTGTGTAATATGAAGTGCCCAAGGTCTGAGTTACGTGCATTTCTGGACATAAGTGTTCGATCCTCAACATCACATCAACATTCAAATTCTCTTTACTGGGATCCATAAATTTCTTATTCTAAGTAACAGTACATGCTAGCTTAAAAGGTTAAAGAGTAACAGAATCTGTTAGTATAATACAAAATGTATTATTGTTGTCTTGAAGGTATTAATGTAACATTTCATTCTTTCATAGAGTGCACTTCACTGGGCAGCTAAACATGGAAGAAAAGATATTGTTAAATTACTGGCTGGCACTCATGGAATTGATGTTAATGGAAGATCGGTTAGATTTATTGTTTTGTTCATTTTGTATTGTACATTTATTTATGTTATGTTGAAGTACAGCTGTATGTGACAGTATCATTCTAACCTGACATTGTGTAACTTGTGATTTTTTTTTTCTTTTTTCGTTTCGTCATCATCCATGGTTTCCATTAACAGAATGTAAGTATTTATTGTAAAATGAATAAATACATACAAATACATTGTATGCATGGTTTTATTGGCATTTCTTAAAGTGTTTTTTTTTAGTTTAATTTTTGTGATAGTCGAATGTGTATTTAACAACTTTGTTATTAGAATATTAACCAAATTACCAATCAGCAAATAATTTATTTTTCTCATCATACAAAATGCTGATGAACTTTTTTTGTTTTGTTTTGTTTTGTTGTTTGTGGTGGATTGGATCATTTGCTTCACCTTTCTTCTACCAGGGGGTAAGTTTCTTTATTTTGTATGGTCATACATGTAATTTGTTTCCAAAACGTAGCTCATGTTGGTTACCCAAACGTCCACTCCGGTCAAACGAGAGAAATTTGCCAAAGTTAAGCAAATAGCCTGCGTAGCAAGCGTTCCCGCACGAACGAATTTTTCCGCATTCTGGCCGCGCGAAAATTGGGGCGAGAGCAAAAAATCGTAGGACGGGGGTGGGAGTGGGGAGATGATGATCCACCCCCGTCCTCCGATTTTTTGCTCTCGCCCCAATTTTCGCGCGGCCAGAATGCGGAAAAATTCGTTCGTACGGGAACGCTTGCTACGCAGGCTATTAAGCAAAGTACTTCAAAGTTAAGGTTGTCATTTTCACTGATAAAACGAAAAACGCCTCGGACGTTTGACCACGGTGAAACCCAGACGATCACTGACAAGCCTCAGTGCTAACAGCTGGTGCTCAGTTTCCCCACGTTTCTGGAGGGGCGAATTGGATTTATTTTTAGTTAGTGTAATTTATATTTTTAAAAGAAAACGTGCACTATCGTTTTACTTTTGATATTATTTGAAATACATATACTTGGCAAACTGCGGTTGATTTTTGGACGTTTTCGTGTAGTCTTCAGAAAATTGTGATACAGTATTCCCTAATCTTCGAAATAACAAGGGTGACAGTCTGAAGGAGCTACAGTCAAACCTCTATTAAGCGGCCATCCTCGGGAATAGCCAACTGACCGCAAGCAAGCAACTGAAGTTACTCATTTTGTTAAGTGCCATTTTTAAACTACTCGAAGGTGACCGGTTAATAGAGGTGAAATACATGAATCAGAAAATTCGCCAATTGGGAAATCTAAACGGTGACAGCGTCCGCTTAATAGAGGTGACCGCTTAAAAGAAGTCAAGTATGGGGACCAATTTCCGGGGGATTTGTAAAGTGACCGCTTAATAGAGGCTTGCATGACTGTAGTTATCTCATGTTTGTTTGAAACAGCACTAACACTGAATACACTTTGCCCTTGTGCTATCCCAGCCAATTTCTTATTCATGCTTGCTCCAGATGTTTTGCGCTGTGACCGTGTGCGTTTGATGCCGAACCAAACCACACTAAAATACGGACGGTTTTGCATTCTTTACAAATATCCACATATTAATCGCCATATGTTTTGTTTTATTACTCATAGGGCTACACGCCACTTCATCTAGCGGCCATGCAGGGGCATGATGATGTTATAAAAATGCTAGTATCGGAATATGGTAAGTTGCAATGTCCCCCAAGACATTTTATCGTGACGTTACCGAAAAAAATGAAATGGTGATGTCTGATGTATTTGAGTAAAAAACGGTTATAAATATTTATAGCCTCCTATGCAGACGTCCTTAGGGCTCGTCACGCAATCGAAGGAGGAAAGATTACGTGACGAGCCCTAAGGACGTCTGCCTTGGAGGCTACGTAAGTATAGGTGTCTTTCAATTAGGTCGTACTCTGACTTTCTTTAGGCATAATAACAAAAAACAATTCCTCTACACGTACGTTTTTATTTTCTTGTAGATGCTGATATAAACAGTCGCGATTACAGTGGAAAAAAACCAAGACAGGTCGCCAGAGAAGGACTCACGATCGAGGCACAAGGTAAATAAGTTAAACATACAAACTGTTCTCTTTTGAAGCACCGTTCGGGGTATCTTGCTTTTATCTGAGCTGAACTGCAACAACAAGCCCTGTAGGGCTCCCTCTCCCCTCATCGTCCAATATGCTATATTCTACGCAGCTACTCCTCTACCAGGGGGAGTAGACAGGGAGAGCCAAACGCATTCGAACTTTTCGCTCCTGCATTGGAAAGCGTCTTTGTTGACGAGAATTTAGATCCTATAATGGACACAGCTAATAATGATGCGAAAAGGCCGAGTAACTTGAGGTTTGCTGTCGACGTGACCTAAATATTTAAAGAAAAAGGCCCGGTTAAGACGCCGAACTTTTCATGAGCCGAACTTGATTCGAATTTGGACCGACCCAAGTTAACAAAAGTACGCCTGTTGATTCGGACGCCGAACTTAATTCAGTTTGAAGAGAAACAAATCGAAAGGACAGAGGTTTTCAGGCTAAGTGTAAACATACGAGAAACTGCATGTAAAATAAGTTATAATAACTTTTATGCATTAGGTTCGGCTCATGAAAAGTTTTGCGTCTGAATCAAAGCCGTTCCAAAGCCGAAATTCCCGGAACGGCTGAGCCGTTCCAAATTCAAATAGCCGTTCTTAACTGATTCAGACGCCGAACTTTTCATGTACTTAATTCAAGGTATTAGGTTCGGCTCATGAAAAGTTCGGCGTCTGAACCGGGCCTAACAGCCCTACAAGGATAACTACAGAGGTTATATTTCCAATATTTCAAGGTATGCCTGAGCCATTTAATCGGAAGAGTTTTCTGTTGGAATACTTGAACCAGGCAAACATAAACCATCCAAGGCTGCACTACATAAAGCTGGATTTCCACTGTCGCGTAATTATTACGTACGTTTTACTTGCGTCAATAAATTAGAGACGGTGTATGAACAGCTTTCGTTAAATAAAAGGTTGTGCACGGTTCATCTTTTTACTTTTACGCATGTTGTTCATTTATTTGTTTAATACGCAAGTAAAACCCATGTAAAAGTAACGCGATAGTGGAAATTCAGCTTTACGGTGGGCCCCATGCAACTGAACACCACCTTACTTACTTTGCGATTTTCTGATTGATTGCTTTTGCGTTTTGTGCAGGTCTGTTGGAGCATTTCCGAGCTTATTCAGGTAAATATTGGTAAACGAGTAGTTGTGCTTTGGCTTGAGATTTCAAGAATACGTACTTTTTTTTGACAAGTGTAAGTTTATAAGTAGTTGTCTTAACGTGGCCTCAGTTGTATGTTTTGGCAACGAAGGATGATTGGTTGATTTTATAATTATTGGATATTGTTTGGCTTTGTGATTGTTTCAGTCTACCCTTTGACTCCCATGAGATGTCAAAATCAAATGTGACTTGTCAGGAAAAACAAGTAGTTTATTTCATTTTAGAAGGAGTTTCTGTTGACTGATTGCTGGCTTCTCCTCTGGGGTGTATTTGTCCATAAAAGTTGTGGGGTAAGGGTTGGGGGGTGTTGAGCAGTTAAATCGTTTTGAGCGATCGCTTTCGTAAGTGATCCCCATCTTCCTTTTGCGAACTTTTTTTATCAAATCCCTTTTGGATTCTGAGTCAAACATTGTATTGAGAATCTTTCACAGAAGACTGTGACCATCTTTGGAAGTTGAAATTTAGAATTTTCCTTTGTACTGTTTTATCCCTGGTAAGCGAGCACACCATTTCTATTGAACCATTTTCACGAGACTCATCAAAGATAGATTCATTGCTTCTATGTTGATTTATACAATAACCAAATAAATTGCGAGCAGTCTAATTGAGTGTCTTAAAACCAAAACCAAAGTAATTACTCTGACCAATCACAGCAGCCGTAAACAATCCAATGAACCAGTCAGAGCTCGAAGCATTGCATGTAGCCGGCGCCAAGCGCGGGAAAACGATTGCGAGCAAGTCACGATTGGTTTTGGTTTTACTTCTGATTGGTCGAGAAAGTGGCGCGAGATTTTTTAGCCAATCACAAAGCATATCAATGCAAAACCAAAGCAATTGTGTAATTACTTTCGACACTCAATTGAAAACTGCTCTATACCAGTAAACCATGACGGAAAGCGTAGTTATTATATAAAAGCAATACACCGCACCTCTTTACAATGGCCGAAGGAAAATACAATCCGAAAGTGGCTGTTGTAAAGAGGTTCAAGTATCTTACGTTTGCTGAAATGTTTTCTTCTCGTTATCATGGAAACGTAGAGGAGCCCGTGAGCCCCAACAGACGATTCAGCGGGTTTTTCAGGACTGGGCTACTGCGACTGAGTCTGCGCGGCAAGAAAGACAAAAATAACAACAAGTAACGAAAAGGAGTGATGTTTAATATGTCATTAAGTGGCTGCGATGTTATTTAGAAAAGAGGGCTTTTTCAAAAGAAGAGTTTCGGAATTTACGTTTATACAGTGTATGTAACTTGTATTTTGAACTGCTTCTGAGAAGCAATACGTTTATCTTTGCAAACACCACACAATAAGACGCTTTCGAAAATAATGTGTACACGTGCAACTTCGTAATGGAAACAACGATATCTCTTTTGAAGCCTCCTGTACAAATAAAAAATATAACTTTAATACTGAAAAAGTTAAATTGAAGGTCAAATTTAACCAAAAACCATTTCCAGCCGACAAGTGTAAATAATAAAGTTTGAAAATAACTCCGAAAAACATCCTGCAGTACTCATTATTTGAGTCAACAACGAGGAGATAGATTAATAGAAAGGTAATATTTCGTCTAATTCGAAACCATTTTCAAATGATGGACAAATTTAAAAAACAAGCGTAGCTTATTACTCATGCGCGAAGCGGCATGAGGTAAGGTTTCGGCTCCGTTTTTCTTGTTTTTATTTTTTGTGTCACGATTTTGCATGCAAATTTATGCACGCATATTTTAAATTGTGCACTTCCGGTTCATAGCTTTGCCATTTACACTTCCTGTTTAGTGACTTCCGGCCACTCTTTCTTCCGGTAAAACAGCGTTACTTAAGCTTTACGATATACAGCTATTTCAATTAACGTTGTCGGATGAAAGCTCAAAGCCAAGACCGCAAGGTAGTATGGGTAGTTGTAAATAGCCATTGCATAAGAATCCCATACTACCTTGCGGTCTTGGCTTTTCGCGTTTTTCATCCGACAACGTTAATTGAAATAGCTGTATATAAGACTTAGAAGAATCACTGGCTTCATTGTGGTACAGCCTTCATTTCCAAAACATTCAATAGTAAACGACGTGGTTTGCAGGAACGATGACTGAATGAAAGGAGTAACTCTTATCCATGTCGGACATCTTCTTATCATGTTTAATATATATCATAAAGCTTTCTTACGCATGCGCACGAGTATAGGTTGCTTCTTGTATATATATAATTTTATTGCAAGAATTACAAACAACACACGCATAATTTTGTAAGGAATGAAATAAACAAAGCAAATATTCTTAACAAAGTTTTATGCAAACAAAGCCAATTCCTTAGTGGCTTTGATCCCGGTGTTCATCGTTTGAAAATGGTTTTGAATTAAACCGAAATATTACCTTTCTATCAATCTATCTCCTTGTTGTTGACTCAAATATCGAGTACTGCAGGATGTTCTTCGGAGTTATTTTCATACTTTAAAATTTAACCAATATAACAATATAATTTAGTCTATTTCACAGTAGTCAAACTGGAAGGAGTGTAAAAAACCCTTTTATAAGCAATCCATTTTAGTCAGGAAAGTAATCAAGAAACAAGATCACTGTGTATGTAACGATTTTATTGCTCCTCTTAGTTTACAATGTATTAAATATTTTCAGAGCGATTCAATCCAAGAACTTCTTATATGTGATGGAAGCGAATGGCTTGCTGTTGACAGTTACGTCGGGTCTACACAACTACCACAATCTATTGTTGTAATGACGATGCTTTTTGTAGCGTTAATTCCATGTTCAAATGCCTTTTCTACAATTCAACTAAAAAAATTGAAGTTATAATCGCGTTCGAAGAACGCAATCCTAATTTCGTGTTAGTTTCCCTGTGCCTTACATGCAGTAAAATTTGAGATTCATTGGTGTCCGGTCTTCCAAATGGCCGCCCCTATTGCTTTTTTCAGGGGCTCATTTCCGCCGGAAGTTTCTTCGAACGCGTCTCCATAATCTCCGATTACTGCTAGTTGCAGTTGCTCAAAGGCCTTGATGATCTTGCTCCACTAGCGCAGGCCCAACCATGAATGAATGAAAACGCTAACACCGAGGACTATACCCCTTAACTCTTTGACATGTGTATATACAGCATTAGTATATGCCAAACCAGTGACTGACATGACTGTGTGACGTGACGTGATCAGTGACGTGACGTGACCAGTGACTGTTTTTCGCGCGCTCTGATTGGCTAACTGAACTCGGGATAGTATTTGCTATTCACCGTCGGGCGCTTTCTCTAATGGGGACTGAGGCGGGTATATGTGCATTATTATTTGACGTCTAGACTTTGATCAGTTTCGGTTTTCTCTCAAAGCTCAAATTAATCAATGAGCAAGCGAAACGCGAAAATGACCGTGTGAATTTTGCTATTTAGTTTCCGTGGCAGCCTAGGCTTTTTGTGACATTATTTCAACCCACTTAACATTTTATAGTAACATCCTCAAATAGCGCTTCGAGGACTAAAATCACTGTTTGATGTAAAAAGCGAAGAAAATGAAAAGATTAGGATAAGTTTTCATTGCATAAGAAGTCCAGTAGAATAAAAGGTAACGAAATATGTTAGGGACGAGAATGAACTTGTAGTAGGGCGATGACTTACCTCAGCCCCTTACAATACTGTCGGTTCAACCAAGAACAACGTACACAAACATTGCGCTTTAAAACGCAGGTTATCGCGCCATCTTTTAAGTTACCTTGGAAACAAAACTGGTCAATCAAATTTCTCCAACAGGCTTTTTCAGGCTTACAAGAACACGTCCACCAGAGTCAAAATTTGTCAGATACTATGTGGCCGTAGTTTTTGATGTTGTATCTTTGAACAGAGAAATGCTAATTAATAGGTTTAATTTTTGCTTTCCTTTATAATTTTTGTATCGTACTTCAACGATTTCTAGTTGACCTTCGTAAAGTCGAAACCAGTGCCAATCAGAACATTAACCCGAGGCAAATATATGAAATCTGTACTTAGTGCGAGAAAACGCGTGCGTGCAGGGGTCGAACTTTATTTTCTCGTCCACTAGCAATGTTTTGCTAGTAAGATTTTTAACTAATAGCAAAACTAGTAAGGTCACTAGCTATTTTTTGCTGTCATTTTTGCCTTTGATGACTCTGAAAATAAGATAAAAATACCTAAATAGTATACTGTTACTTTTGATGTCTGAATTTTTGCCACAAAATTCTCCAAACATTTTCACTTTTTCCCTCTATATTTTATTTGAGAAATGCTGACTCGCCAAAGTTTGCTAGAAGATATTTTTTTCACCCGCAACTTCGAACCCTGGCAAGCAAATCACGATTGGTTTTGTATTTTGTTTTGCCAGGATTTATTGAGAAAATGGCGCAAGTTCTTTTCACACTGAAAGCGTATTAACGCAAAACCGAAACTGCACGCGAATTACTTTCGAGAGTCAACAAAAAGCTGCTCTATATATAATGAATGGTCTTTGCAGTACTTGCGCTGGAGAATTCCTTTCGTTGGACAGTGACAATCAACTTGAAATAGGAGCATCAACGAATCGTTTCGGTGGAAAAGCGGTTCGGTAGTCTTAGTCATCTGAAAAATTCGTAATCAATTGGATTAAAAACTAGACTTACGTCGCCTGAAACGGTCGTAACATTTAAAGGGATTGTATCGCGCTCTGTCGGTGCATGCTTTTCCATTGCTCGGCTGAATCAATTGGTGCCAATAATTCAAGCACAATTCTGCATTATACGCTATAAATGCGGTACGGATGGCTTAGTTTCGAGGACGATTGAAACGGATTACAGTTATAAGTGCTGAAGAGAATTTATTGTTGGCCCGTTGGAACAATTATCAACTCACGTAACATGGCGACAAAAGCCTTTGATTCTTGACAATTCTGTTTGTGAAAAGGTCTTTTTTGTTCAACTAATTCGTTTTGATCAATATACGGAGGCTGAAAATGAAGAACAGGTTTTTTAAAGCACCAGTTTAGTCTGGAACAACCGTGATACCCTCCCATGAATACCTTTTGTTTTGGAGGGATAAAGAAAAATGCCGTTTTGGGTACGAAATAAGCTCAGCTGGGATTCTCCGAAAAGGTAAATTCGGAGGCAGCGGGGAGTGGGGGGGGGGGGGGGTAAGATTCATGTACCTAACCCCCCCCCCTTCCTCCCCGAGATATTCAGCTAAAAGAACTGATAAGATCAAACTGTATTAACTGTCACGTGGAAAAACAGTACAATGTTGGGTGCCCTGTTGAAAGGTTAAACCAGGTTTACTGTGGTTGAATTTTTCTTGTTTAAACTGCAAATCAAAATAGCGAAATTACACTTACCTTTTAGAAGCCAGCAGTCATCACAGTCAGGTTGTGTAGAATGTCCTGTGTTTTTGCAATGCCTTTTGTTTGTCTAACATTTTATTGTAGACGCATTTCATTTGTGGTCTTAGATAGCAGCTTGAGATTCTTTGTTCTTGAACGGGTTTATCATTCAAGCATGTGTACGTTTTCGTCTTTTACGTTCAATAAATTGGGGAGGGATATACAGAATGAACCATCTGTGTTATTTTATTTTATTGAAGACCGGTTTCTTTGGGGATATTCTCCAAAGATTTGGCATTCCTTTGGCGATTGAGGCCCGGGTCAAACGCCGTACTTCACATGAGCCGAAATTCGGCTCATGTGAAGTTCGGTGTTTGACTTGATTGTATTTGGATCGGCTAGCCGTGAAGAACGGCTGAGGTTGAGTTCGTCTGAATGTCCCTTATCGTAGATGAGTACGCCACGCCAACATATCAGCGGTTTCTCGCTTTCTTGACCCTATAGTCTCGTTTTGATGTTTAGAGAACCTTTGACGACGAGGAAATTGCTAGATTCCATAGCTCAGGAGGAGGTCGGACACCTTATTGAGACTTATATAACGGAGTAACTGGTTAGCTTTCAGTCGAGGTTGGGGGTAGCAGTTTATATAGTTAAATTTAGGACTAAGCAACCCGAGAAGCTAGGTGGTACAGTGGTACGGTAGGCTATGTATGTAAGTCTAGCCTAGCTGAGGTCACAGGTTCAATCCTGAGTGGGGATTTTAGATTTTCTTTTTTACACTTAAACATTTATTGAAAATAAAATTCTAAGTGTCGACATTACGTTATATAATTCTCAGTAAGTGTCCGACCTCCTTCTGAGCTATAGAAGGTAGACTCTACCTGCCGACGATGAGCGTAAACATCAAAACGAGACTATAGGGTCAAGAAAGGGAGAAGCCGCTGATATGTTGGCGCGGCGTACGATAAGGGCCATTAAAGGGGACATATCACGGGTATTTGGTGTCATTTTAAAAAGCAAAAAAATGTTATTGTATGATCAGAAACCGAAAAATAAAGCTCCAATGGTGTGATAAATTATCACAAAATATATCAAAAATGTCGATTAGTGTCTCTGGTCATAGACGGACTGGGTCTCAATGAAATACAACTTGAAAAAAAATTAGCCTAATTTTTTTTAAGCAATTGCTTAAATTGCGTTCACAACTGCGAGGATCATTCTTCATTTGATTTCATTTCCGCAGTTCATATATGATTTATTTCATATATATCATTCCACATTCACTACTTTCAGGGGAACATATGAACCTACAATTGACCTGCTCCCAACGTCAGTGGCTTCATAGCTCAGTTGGTAGAGCATCGCACCGGTATCGCGAGGTCACGGGTTCGAACCCCGTTGAAGTCCTGAATTTTTTTCAGGCTTCTTTTCGCAATTGCTTAAATTGCGTTCACAACTACGAGGATCATTCTTCATTTGATTACTACATTTTCGTCTCCAAATGGGCTAGAACAGACCATAATCTGTCTCTCTTTCAACAATTGGTTGATTTCACTCTCTTGGTGTTTTAGTATAACTTTGTAAATAAGTAAACGTATTGTAAAAAAAAATAAATTCCCGCGATACTTCCCCTTTAAGTTCGACGTTTGACTCGCCAGGCGACCTTAATTAATTTGTGTCGAGCTAAACTGTAATTATGTTCGGCTCATGCAGTGAAGTACGGCGTTTGACCTGGGCCTGAGATTTTGTTATTTGAAGCCCCGAGACAAAATGAATACAGTTTACTGTCCAGTTTTCTACTAAGTGTCGTAAAATCACACCCAAAGTAATTACTGACCAATCACAACAGACGTAAACAATCCAATGAACCAATCAGAGCTCGAAGCAATTACATGTCGGCGGCGCCAAGCGCGGGAAAAACGCGTGCGACTAAGTTGCAATTGGTTTTGGTTTTACTTCTGATTGGTTGAGGAAGTGACGCGAGATTTTTTAGCCAATCACAAAGCGTAACAATGAAGAACCAAAGCAATTACAAATTAGTTTCGACACTCAATTGAAGACTGCTTTATTCTGATCGTTGACCCGTGTTGTTTCTTTTATAGTCTCATCCTCGGAATCCTCAGGTTACGGATCGCAGTACAGTAAATATGGCTCCACAAGCTCTACACCCAGTCTCATGCTAGCGAGTCAGTTAAGTAACAGTGAAAAAGGCAGCAAAAACGAGGCATCCGAGGACAAGTCCAGATCAAGATCGGTAAGAGAGTTTTTGCACAGTTGTTTTTTTGTTTTTGTTTAAAGGAACTGTCCCGCCCAAATAACAAAATTTCGCGTAGCTTATTTCCATGTTATATCGCCAAATGCCACCAAATATGCAACTAAACTGAATAAAAAGATTCTGTAGAGAAAAACAGAAGCAGTAGTTTGGAGATAAAGTGCAGGATTACAAGGATGGAAGTGGATTACAGTTCATCAAATTTGATTTCGTGGCAGGCGGTCAAGAAATCAAAATTGCTATTCTCGTGAAATTTTCTCCTTTGGCCATTATTTTGTATTTTCAGCTAATATTTCTTTTCGTTCATAGCTATTGGCGATTCTTTCTTCAAGATAATAAAGTAAGCTTAAAGCAAGCTCCTGGCCATAATCATGAAAACACGATATTTCACCCGGGATAGTGTCCTTTTAAAGAAGTTGTGTCCCGACTTATATATATCGTGTTTTCATGATTATGGCCAGGAGCTTGCTTTACGCTTGCTCTATTATCTTGAAAGAAGAGGGGAAAATCGCCAAAAAATTAATGAAAGGAAAGAAATACTTAATAACTAATAAGACAAAATAATGGCTGAAAAAGTCGAGCCGATGGAATGACAAGTTTGATTTCTTATCCGCCTGTCACAAAATCAAATTTTATATACTGTGTAACCCACTTTTGTCTTTGCAGTCCTGTACTTTATCTCCAAACTGCTGCTTCTGTTTTTCTCTAAAAAAGTATTACTATGTTCTCAGATAAATTGCACCGGCATTATTATAATAAAGTATGCTCCAAATCATCCTCTAAAAAACTTTTAAAGAGGGGATAAATCTTAAACATCAATAAATGGTACTATGTTAGCGAGTCTAACATAGCTTCGAAACTATTCGTTGTATTTGTTGACCGCATTTGGCAATTAACATGTAACTAAGGAAGCTAAATTTGTTGGTGCATATGTCTAATGCTGATTTCCATCTGTAGGTATTTTTAGTCGGTTCCTACCTGTGAAAAACAAGCAACATACACACGCTCAATGTTGTTGAGTTCTTAAGCATATGCCCGTGTTTTTCTCACGCCGATTCCAACGCGATGTTTCTCAGTTATGCTTGTGCGTTCCTCACAAGTAGCAACCAGGCTTAAGGGGGCCCAGTCTTAAAATATTAAAAGTTGTAAATGCCATGTTGACCAAAAAAAAAACAACAACAACAACAACAATAAACAACCCTGTTTGAAAGTTTTTTTTTTTACCAGAAGTTTTCATTTGAATGGCACACATCGATGGTTTTGTTCACACAATCAAGTTCACGGGAAAGTGCTGCTTAATAGCTTTTCATTGGAATGGTCACACTTTAGGATTTCATCAACGGAATAATAAGTTAGAACGACCCTGTACAGCATAATAAACAGCAGGAAAGTGCTGCTCAATAGCTTTCAATTGAATGGCCCCCTTTAAGATTTTACCCCAAACTCAAAAGTTAGAACCACGCTCATACAGCGTAATAAACAGCACCACAGAAAAGTACTGCTAAATAGCTTTCCTTTGAATGGTCACTCTCCCGGGGGGGAGGGGGGGGGTACTCCCATAAATGAGCTACATAGGTATGTGCCGCTGTGAAGGGTATGCTTTTCAGGCAGTTTAGTCTGGGATAGGGTATGGTAATCAGAGATTTTTGGTCTAGAATAGGGTTTCATTTTAAGCAAAACTGATCAGTTGCATGAAGAATTTAGTCTAGACAAGGTTTACTGGCAAATGGCATTTAAAAATTGGTACGGCGGGCAGTACGGCATTTTTACTGACCCCTGTTTACTAATAACTGTGATAGTGAACGAGTTTCTGGAAAATAGTGAGTCTAGGATAGGGTAGGGGTTTTCGGTGTTAGTCTAGAATAGGGTGGCAAAATGCAGCTAAAATGGTCTAGTATAGGTTAAGTGTCTCAGAGTTTCAGCGGCACACCCCCACTCAAAAATGTGCAGAGTACCCCTCCCCCGGTCACACTGTAGGATTTCATCCAGACTCAAAAGTTAGAATCACCTTGTACTGCATTATAAACAGCATCACAGGAAAGTACTGCTCAGTAGCTTTCATTTGAATGGTCACACTTTTGGATTTCATCCACAGACTCGTCGTTGAAAGTTTAAACCACCTTGTACAGCATAATAAACAGCACCACAGGAAAGTACTGCTCAATAGCTTTCATTTGAATGGTCACACTTTAGGATTTCATCCAGACTCGTCGTTGAAAGTTTGAACCACCTTGTACAGCATAATAAACAGCACCACAGGAAAGTACTGCTCAATAGCTTTTATTTCAATGGTCACACTGTAGGATTTCATCTATACAGACTCAAAAGTTAGAACCACCTTGTACAGCATATTAAGCAGAACCACACGAAAGTACTGCTCGATAGCTTTCATTTGAATAGTCATACGTTAGGATTTTATCGACGGACTCAATAGTTCGAACCACCTGGTACAGCATATTAAAATAAATAAAATATAAATAAAAAGAATCGAACCCGAGCTACGTTGGTGGGAGGCAGGTGGGGCGAAAGCATTGTCACCTATTTTTAGCATCACTTTAAAAGGTCATAAAATATATTTATATCGATGGAAACCTACAAATACTGCTCCAAATTTGTTATCAATTGTTACATTAGTGCACCGAAACTATAAATTAGCGTTTTTGGTTGCAGATGGCTCGGATGGAAATGGACTGCAACTTGTAAAAATTGGCCAATTTGTTCACGTTCTGAGCTGTAAGTCTTGGAAAAATCGCTTAAATCTGGTTATGCTTCAATTTCTCTTCGGGGAATCAGTTGTTATTTCAGTTATTTTCAATGCCCTAAGAACATTCGTGTAAGACCTGGACTAAGAAACTGCGTGACAATGGCGTGACGCCGACGCACGGGCTTATTTTAGACCCTTCTCACATCATCTTCAGATAAAAATATTTGAGTTTTCCTTCCCCCTTTTAAAATCTCTTAACTCCCTGTGCTAATTATACGTTTAACTAATAATAAACAGTCCCCTTTCGATCTTATTTAATTGAAGGTTAATTCCTGATTAATATCAACAGGGAAGTCTTTTTTTCTTTCTCCGTCTCGTCCTTTCCTTTTAAAATAAAGTGCGCCCAAAATCAAAATTCACGAAGAAACTCAAATTGCATTCTGTAAAATACTGAAGCAAACGCCAGCATTAAGGAGAGTACTGCTGAAAGGTTCTAGCTGAATGATGACATCGTAGGATTTTCATCAACAGAGACCGAAAGATTTATACATGAGGGATCGGGAAATCAAATTCTATTTTAGGTCAATCAAGCAAGATAAGTTACCGAAAAAATAAAAGACTTAATGCTGCAGTCTGAGAAGCGACTTCTTCAGTTTCTAAACTGCTCGCTAATAATTTGCAGGTTGCCATGTAAATTGAAATAAATTCGAGATGTTTCTAGAAGATATGTGTGATATTAGATTGTTCTAGATTGTTTTTCCATATCAGTCATTCTCACGTAGTTTTGGGTCCGATATTTTCATGGCGGGGTATAAATCCCAAATATTTTATAGGTTATTGTACTTTAAGTTTTATATAATTATGAATAAAGGCTTTTATTTTACAGTGTTCTGTACTGGCACATCACTGATTTGTCTGAAAAGCAAACCCTGTTTTTCATTGTCATATTTTTAGACGCTTTCGGAATAAAGTAAAAAAAAAATCAATGTTTGTCTTGGTTGTGCCGGTGTCTGCATGTTTTGGATTTTTGTAAACAAGTTAGTTAGCCATTCTTGTGTTTTGTTGGTTTTTCTAATGGTTTCATTTATAAGCTGAAAGAATCATTGCAATTTTAATCATGTTTAAGAGAAGAAAAAATCCTTGTCTTTCGACGATTTGAACAGCAATGAACAGCACAGTATGAGAGCAAAATATATTATTGAAAATAATTGTAAAGAAAGTGTTTGCGTTTCTTATCACTGTGGTTAAATAGGGACTCAGTTTTGACAAATTTCCGTGTTGCGCTTAGCTTTTTCAAAGCCATACATACTTACCTTAAACGGAGTATGCCACCGAACGATGACGAATCTCGTTTATGGCTGTTGGTCAAAATCTTCTCGCTTCTTCGATTTAATGGCGGTAATTTGTATGACTTCCTTATGAAATCCTTTGTGTTTTCCAAGCTAATCTGCTCTTTGTCAGACCTTTTTTGACTCCAAGAAATCGGTGCTTTTCGTAAGGAAGTGTTGGTCTTAAAAATGGATGAGACGAAAGTCTTGAACTTGTCAACAACGCTAGCTGTTTTAGTAATATTAAAAGTCTTTTCCTGATGACCGCTCCAGGCCAATAATCTTAATATCTGAACGGTTGTATGTAAACATGCCGCGCAATTAAACATGCATTTACATTACGGGCAAGTTGCCCACAGGTCAATCGGTTGAAGACATGTCAAACTTAATCCTCAATCGAAGGTCTAACATAACAACATTAGGGGGCTAATTTTTTATGGATAATTTGACGTGGAAATGTGTCTTATCTTGATATCCCGTGGTAATTTTAATGACTTACTTCAAAATGCTGCCATTTTCATTTGATAAAATTTGTTATCGACAATTTGAGGCTAATTTGTTGCGGATATTTTGGTGAAAAAAAGAAGAAGAAATATTTAGCTTTGAAAGTCGATAGCTATATCCCCTGTCTTGAATTGTGTACACGTTTTCAATCAAAATGCTCATGGGTCGATCGAAGTTACTTTATAACCTTTGACTTTATCGACAGAATGTTCAAGATTTCTACTTAAAAAAATTGAACGGTCGAGCTAACAGCTTTAGGAAACAGTTGTTCAATGTGTTTGCCGTGATTCGAATGATCACATTATTGATTCCCACATTTGGCTCAAACGTTAGTCAAGCTTTGTTTTCTTGATAAAATGGTTTACATTTTTTCCTCTGACAAATGCCTTTAACCAAAAGCATGTCCAAGCTAAATATTGTGGAAGACGTCTGGTACATTAAGCAAGTCTAACTTGTGTTTAGATAAGAATCTTCTAAATTGTAATTATTTGAAAGTTGCTTAATTTTGTTTTGATTTCGATATGGTTAATGTCTTCTAAGCTTCCTAAAGTTATTTGATATTCGCGCTTGATTCATATGTAGACTTAATTTTGTTTTTAATGTAAGCCAATCGGAAGTAAGAATTTATAAAAAGGCTTTAAAAGTTCAGTTTGCAAAAACAACAGCAGAAAGGCTAAAAAAATGTTCGTTGTGACGTTTAGTCAACACTAAGTCTATTTAAAATATTGACGATAACAACAAGTTTTTTTCAAGAATATACCACCTCGAAGTGACCGACTATTGCAAACTCGCAATCTGTTTGAAACTCTGATGTAATCATTTAAAAAAATAGATAGCTCCATGAAAGCGCACGCGGCTTTTATGCATATTTTAAATACAACCGTCCAAAATCGTTTAATATAATTTATATTTCCTTCTGTGCTTTTTAAATAGATAAATACCAGATTTGTGCTAAGCTAATTTGGCCGCTTGCCCTTCAGACAATTGACTTGGACAATAAAAAATATAAATACTGATGGCATTAATTGAATTCCTATATATTTTTTGCGAACTTGCTTATTTCGAAGGATTAGTTTTCCATCCAGTTTCCCTTTGTTAATCCGTCTCACTCTTCCTACTGAGAAAAGTGTTTTTCCATCTTACTAAATTAAATTGCATGCGCAAGGTAAAGTCGAAGAGGCAACGGACACTTTAGAATACAAATGACTTCACTGAATCAAATTTTTGAATTCTTTCTACAGTAAAAAGTTGAAACTGTCTGCCTCAAAATGTTAAGACGCGATATATCAAGTCTTATCTTCACTATTGTCGTCCTATTTTCAGAAGAGAGTGTATTGTTGGGTGTACATAGAGGATACTCAAATTACAAATGACTTGACTGAATCAATTTTTTTTATCCCTTCTACAGTAAGTTGGAAAATGCCTCAAAATGTTAGACGCGCCTTTTTTGAGCCTTATCTCCACTGGCGTCGTCCTATTCTTAGAAGACAGTGTGTATTTTGGGTGTGTATGGAAGACACTTGACAATATAAATAACCTGACTGAATGGAATTTTTGAATCCTTTCTACAATAAATATTGGAAACTGTCTGCTTTTTAAAAATGCTAGAAGCGCTACTTTCGAGCCTGATCTTCCTTGGCGTCGTCCTATTCTTAGAAGACGTGTATTTTTGTGTGTATATGGAGGCCACTTGTGAATACAAATGACTTAACTGAATTGAATTTTTGAATCCGTTCTACAGTAAAAAAAAAAAGAAAAAAGAAAATGAAACTGTCCTCCTCAAAATGTTGGACGCGGTATCGCCTTATCTTCACTGGTGTCATGACAGTGTGTATTTTTTGCCATATATTTTTCGGATTTATGTTGCCCGTGATAACATTCATATGTTATCGCCTTGCGCCAGTACAGACCATTCGCCAGGATTAGCGGAGAATGATCAGAAGGGTTCATTCGTATGTTAGATGTTATCTTACAAGTATTTTTACACTATAAATATCACTAGTTTTCCTTATCTCCAGTTTTGAATGTCCGAAACGTTTCCGTTATTGTTTCACGCGAGGGTTTTAAGTCAAGACGCCGCCAGCTTGGCACAGCCGCCCTCCCCTCCCCCTCCCCTCCCCTCAGTCTCATTGCATGTGTTTAAAAAGAAATACAATGTGGTAAATAGCTTTGTTTTTATTGAGTCAGATTAAGTGTTCAGTTTAGGTTTCTTGTCTCTGATAAAGAGCGTTTCGTAACTTAAGCACTCCAGCTTTCCACTGCATTTCTTAAGAATGGTGAATTGTTCCTGAAGATCTTTATTTCTCTGACTGTGAGCGTCGCGCAAGTGTTTTCCAATAGCAGAGTGCTTGTGTTCCTCAATGCGCTGAAAAGGTGTCGGCGTGCATAACCAACATAATCTGCATCGCACACATCACATCTGAATTCGTAAACAACGCATTGTTGAGTTGTTAACGGTGGTTTGGCTTCTGCTACTTTGATCTCATTAGCAATTTTCTTACTTGTAAACACTGGGCGCAGATCGCTGTTTATTTTCTTTCCAAGATTGGAAAACTGTCTTCGTACAGCGTCAGCTGATCTTTTAATTGCCAATATATGTGTGTGTTAATGTTTCTTGGGAATGCCTCAAATGCAGTCTTTAAATAACTACGTCTTTACAAGTGAATAAATGTCTGTTGAACTTATTTTCTTTGTAACCCGTTGTAATTTTTATTTCTAATCACAGACGTCAATAGGGCGATTCCTGATGAAAAAGAAGCAGAAAAGGGAGCGGGCCCCGGTACCTAACTTCCCACACAGTCACGCATCCGCAGGGTAAGTCGCGCATTCGCAGAGTGATAAGTCATGCAGAGTAGTGCCACACTTGGCTTCCCTTAAATACATTGTCACGTGACGCTGGGGGTAAATGTTGCGTGTCACATCCAGAAATATGATCTATACTAGCATTATATGTTAGAGTGATTTTACTTCATCCGTGAAATAGTTAGAATAGTACGCACTATTATGCTATAATTCCATTGTTTTCTTTTGTTTAATTTCGACTGTCACACACTAATTGTTAGTTAGTGTTTCACAGATGAAGTAAAATCACTCTATGTTTACGAATTTATTTCAGAGTTGTAATTAAACAAGTGTCGAACAACCACGTTAGATTGTAATTACGATGGGAGTGCGTAATTTAAGTTATCACACAATCGATATCTCTCTCATTTCTACCTAACTTCGTTTCATTTCCCTGACTCTTTGATTGTCAAAACGTTTGTGAAACGGCAAAAATAACGATGAACTGCATTGTCAAAATAATGCATTTGGTACGACGTGAGGGTGATTGATCAGCGAACTTAACTTAAAGCCAGTTAAAAATAACAGATGACATAAAATCATAGACACTTGAATAAAATTATTATTATTATTATTATTATTATTATTATTATTATGAATAAGTAAATAATGAATAAAATGAATAAAAAATAAGTTAATAAACATTAAAAAAAATTAACTTAGACCAAGAAAATATAAAACTTACTAAGCAATTAAGCTACTAAATTGATCAAAAGAAAACATAAAATCAAATAAACTTTAATCAATGAGAGAAGAAAGAAACAAACTAAAAAAAATCCAAGTTATGTGCCAAGAAAATGTAAAACTGATCAAGCATTTAACTTAATAAATTGGTAAAATTAATTAAGTAAATTGAGCGGTCAATTGAGTGTCGTAAGACCAAAACCAAGCAATCACTCTGGCCAATCAAAACAGAGGCAGAGAATGCAATGAACCAATCAGAGTTCAAAGCAAAAGACATGTCGCCGGCGCCAAGCGCGGGAAAACGCGTGCGAGCAAGTCACGATTGGTCTGGGTTTTACTTCTGATTGGTCGAGAAAGTGGCGCGAGAATTTTTAGCCAATCACAAAGCGTAAAAAAAATGCAAAACCAGAGCAATCGCGAAATCACATTCGAAACTCAATTGAAAAACCGCACTAACTTATACTAATATACAGTAAATATTAAAGTGATAACTGTTATTGTAATTCTCAGTTCACAAGGTCTTATATACCGTCGTCGCTCATCTGAGGCCCACGGTATTGAAGCCACCGTTCTTCGAAGCAGTTTTCGCAGAATATTGGGTTCAAGCCTCGAGTCAAAACATGGAAGACCATTGTACATTTACACCATATAAACAATAAGTTAAAAGATACGTAACAAATTAAATTGTATTATAAACCTATAACTAACTGCTACCAAATTTCAACTTAAACGACGTAAAGAAGCCATGCACGTCAATTTGCAAGAAAGTAAAACAACCTATAAATCAACAAGTCGATCACAACAACTTAACACTCCGCTATAGTTTTTGTCACAGCTTCCTCTCTCCTTAAATTGCTTTTCCTTCCCTAATTTATTGTTCATTTACTCTTTAAACTTCATCACAGATTAAAAGACTGCGTTCGGTCAGAAGCGGATACCAGTTTGCAGCCGTGAGGTTCCCTAAAACATGTGCGGGGTGGATAATTTGGCGTTGACCAAAAAATCTAAAAAAAAAAACCCTGCCTTCACAAGATTAAGAAGCGTTTTGCTATCGTCAAACGCAATTGTCCTAATTAATCATATATACCTGCTCACGTTGTTATAAATTTCAACAAATCCACTGTCATTGACGATGATGGTTGTCTGTCGAAACATGTCTTTCAAAATTAAAAATGTCGCTCTTTTTTTTTTAAAAAAGATAACCAGTTGTAGTTAAAACGCAACTAAAGTGAAATTAAATTAAAATTAAATTATTTTATATTTAACCTTCCTTTTATAAAAACACGTTTTATAATCGTATAGCGAAACAACTAATATTATAAATTAAACCAATAATTAATTATAATAAATACGCAGCTAAAGCGAAATTAAATTAAAATTAAATTATTGATCTGCAAACGTTTATATTTGACCTTCCTTTTTCTAATAACACGTTTTATAATCGTATAGCGAAACAACTAATAAATATTTATAAACCAATAACTAATTATAACAAAAACGCAGCTAAAGTAGCGTTGTGAATGGTTTTGAACCCAAAATAATCAGTAGTCTGTCGAGTGTAATCGAAAAGAATGTTTCTAACAACAGTTATTTTTAGAACTATGGTACCCCGAACGATTGCACTTGACAAACTAATGCGACCCTTTTATTAGAGCAGTTTTCAATTGACATCGCTGATTTTAGTCCAAACGTTATTTTTGTATATACTTAGTTTTAAGTTTTTAGTTAATTGTAAACGACCCCAGAAGCTTATATAGCTTTAATATTCATCGTTTTAAAATACAGGCTAAAGGATGTGGTAAAACCAAAACCAAAGTAATTACTCTGACCAATCACAGCAGTTGTAAACAATCCAATGAACCAATCAGAGCTCGAAGCAATTACATGTCGGCGGCGCCAAGCGCGGGAAAACGAGTGCGGGCAAGTTTTGGTTTTACTTCTGATTGGTTAATAAAGTGGCGCGAGATTTTTTAGCCAATCACAAAGCGTAGCAATACAAAACCAAAGCAATTGTGTAGTAGACAAATTCGGCTAACGCATTGTTGTACCCAATTCAAGCCTTTTGGGATTAGAACTCTTTGTTGGTCATATTTCCATATCAATGAAGCATTGATATGGAAATTATATGGAAATATTGTGAACAAAGAATCTTATTCCCAGAAGGTTCGAATTGGGTACAACAATGCGTTAGCCGAATTTGTCTATTACTTTTGACATTCAAATGAAAACTGCTCTATAAATCGTTCAATTACATTTAACCTGCCTTTTATGATAACAGTTTTATAATCTTCTAGCTAAACAACTACTATGTTTTATTAAACCAGTTATTGTATTAAAAATGCAGCTACAGTAGCATTTTTGTTTTAAAATTGTTTATTTGATAACGTTTACATTAAATCATTTTTATAATAACTGAGACGTTTTATAATCAATAAGAAGTTGAGCAGAAATTGACTTTCCATCACTGAAAATCGTTTGCCTCTCTCAACGTTTAAGTATATAAATGTATAATAATTTTTCAAACTTATGTAAAGTATATATTAACAATTATTACAATGCTTGGAATTATAATATAATCACGGTGATAATATAATTATCTCTGCCGCGGGCGAGCCAGAACGTTTGTTGTGTATTGCTACCGTTTTTTGTTAAAAAAGTTTGTACTGAAAAAAAAACCAAAAGTAAGAGATAATAGAGCAGTTTTCAATTGAATGTCGAAAGTAATTACACAGTTGCTTTGGTTTTGCATTGCTACGCTTTGTGATTGGCTAAAAAGTCTCGCGCCACTCTCTCGACCAATCAGAAGTAAAACCAAAACCAATCGTGACTTGCTCGCGCGCGTTTTCCCGCGCTTGGCGCCGCCGACATGTAATTGCTTCGAGCTCTGATTGGTTCATTGGATTGTTTACGACTGCTGTGATTGGTCAGAGTAATTACTTTGGTTTTGGTTTTACGACACTCAAATGAAAACTGCTCTAAAAGGTTTAATTACTCGCCATTTTATTTACATCGTTTAAAATAAATGTGCACATACACACACTTCTTAAAGATGAACAAAAACGTTTTTTCGATTTGGTGTCATTCACAAGCTGTAAACTCGCGATGGTGAGAACCAAAAATATGCTATAAGTTACATGAAACACGACATTTTACGGGCTATGTCGTTTTTGCGTCAAAACTCCGCCAAATTAAAACTACGTACTTTTGTCAAACACGAAATACTTATAAAACGCCAAGAGGAAGATATCAAATGAATTTTCGAAGATAAAAAACCATAATCAGACTTTTATCACAAAGCGATAAACGGCCTAAAATGGCAGCCTGCAGCCCAGGAAACAAACTTATTTGTACTTTTATAGAATTGGTAGAATGATTTTAAACAAAACTGGGCCGTTATATTTGGGTTTCCGCTGTTATAAATGTCTTTTGACTTTTTTAGTTTAGCATAATACTGAAAATGGTGACGTGGCCCCTTAAAACACCAGATTATCTTTCATCAGCAAATTTAACGCTGTAAAAAGTTGTCGATAATTTTCGACGATTTGCATGCTCTGATCTATTTAGACGATGGGTGTGTAAAACTGTTTGTTTTTGTGTTTCATATGTATAAACTCGTTGTGTGGTTAATTCTCGGTAAAGTGTATGACTGCGTGCTGTTTATCGGTGTGTTGCATCTCTGAGCAACCATCCTCGTAAACCAACTTCATTTTAAAAATCAATCAGTTCTCAGCCAATTTCTCCCACAAGCAACCACCTTCATGAAACCCATGGACGAACCCAAGGCCAAAATACGCGTCGCTTTCAAACATTTAATCGAAAGAATCCTTCCATAAGTTGCCAAAACTCCACTGTAAAACAAGTGACGCGCTCAGTTGTTTACACACTAATGACGTCACTAGAACCCAACTAGAACCCAGGTCCTTGTCTAATATGCCCAACTTGCTTCGCTTGTTAACATTTGTTCCCGCCACTTCAAGTGACTTCTTTACCCAGCAAAAAAATTCTTAAAACACCTATTTTCAGATTATCAGAAAAAAAAAATGGTAGTGAAATTTCACTTCATGTGCACTTTAGCCAACTGGTCCAATGTTTTGAATCTTCGTAAGCAAGAATCTCCGCTTTAAATAAATATCCTGTTTTCCGTTTTAGATTGCTGATAAGTACTCCCATATCGGTGGAATCCGGATCGTTTGAAAGGAGCCCACGGTTTTCACAGAGAACATACTCAGATCCTAACCTCTTGAAATCAACTGGTGTTTGAGCAAAAAGAGTTGACACGGTGAAATGTTCTGGAAAACGTGGAGGACGGAACGCCAGTATTTTAAGCCATCGAGGTATCGTTTAGGGTGGTAGACCTGCGAAGAAATTAGAAACGGAGTCATACTGTGTTTGTGGTATAGACCGATGAGTTAACCCTTTAACTCCCAACACTACACTACATGTCTCCATGATTGACCCTGGGAGTGAAAGGGTAAATAGATGAACGCATTCGACGACAACGTCTTTATCGTCTTTAAAATCACTTTAGCTCCAATTTGTCTGTCTGTTTTATAATGTTATCTTTTAGGGGTCAAATGAAGCTTCAGCCACGCCCATATTGGTCTCCTTTAGGGGTTTAATAGACCTTTTACCTACTGGTCATCCCATAATAACCACTGAAATAAGTTTATTTCTTGATATAATAGTCAGTTGCAGTGGCCATTATTGGATGCCCGGGGGGGCAAAATCAATATGTCTAAAAAAGGGTATAATCAAATTTGGGGAAGAGCATCCCCCTCCTTTGTGCATGGATGATGCCCTTCCGCGGTCATCTCATCCCCTCAGCTTTGTCTGGATACACAGCACGCAAGTTGTATGGACGATATGTAGTTTTCATTTTTTTTTACTGTATGCTGCTCTTTATCCTATAATGTGAAAACCTTTTTTTATTCCCCATTGTATTACGTGTTAAAAGATGATTGCTGTATTTCAATAGGCCATTTCCGAGTTGCCTTTAGCCTCTGTATCAAAGCGAGGCTAGGTGCGAAACCTTTCACATGAAAATGAGTTTTCATTCACATTTATTTGCATGTGAATGAAAACTCATTTTCATATGAAAGGTTTCGCACCTAGCCTCGCTTTGATACAGAGGCTAAAGGAAACTCGGAAATGGCGTATTCCTCAGCGAATTACGTCATTCAGTTGTCTAGACTGTCTCGTTTCACGACACAATGCATATTTATGTCACGCTAAGATGTTTTAGTCGTTTTAAATCTGTTTCGTCTTCAATTCTTTGACTTCAAACTCAGTATGGAAAATTAAAACCGATCTGTGGACTTTACCCTTCTTTGTTTCGTATTCACGAGATAGCTCTTAGAGCCCTTTGATTTCGAGTTCAAAAGATAGTCCATGTTAACAAAACTCATCTAAATGTAACCCATCTTAATAGAACATAACACATGGCTGCTTGGAGATATGAAATTTCTCTTCTCTTCAACTTGATAGCTCACGAATAAACGCAGCTAACGAGTGAGATATCGAATGAGATATCGAATGAGATATCGAATGAGATATCGAATGAGATATCGAGTGAGATATCGATTGAGATATCGAATAAGATATCGAATGAGGTATCGAGTGAGATATGGAATGAGATATCTAATGAGATATCGAGTGAGATATCGATTGAGATATCGAATGAGATATTGAATGAGATATCGAGTGAGATATCGATTGAGATATCGAGTGAGATGACGAGTGAGACATTGAGTGAGATATCGAGTGAGATATCGAGTTGAACACGACAAGAAAAATGTCATGTATCCAGGCAGCCATGTATTATTTTGTTTATTTCATTAACCAAACCAATACCAAGTTTTCAGCATTTTCCCGGATATTTTCGAAAAATCTCTGAATACTGTCCTAAGGTTGTACGAACATTTCCGATCGCGCGATCATTTACCGAAGATGTCCGCGAAGATGTTTCGATTGTTGACCAACACCTTTCAGTTCGTTTGGTGTCGAGATGATTTTGCTGCGGTGTGAGAAATCCTTGTATTCCACTGCATTTTATATCGTATGTCTTTGTCAGACATGGTTTAGTTTTTGGACTTTTGAAAATAAACTATGTACAGAATAAAAATATTTCACATTGTATTTATAAGGTAATGTACATCGAGGCTACAAATGTAAACGCAAACAAATGTGGCGCTTGCTTTTATGTTATCCTGCAGCGGGGAAGGCTTATTTTTAGCGAGCGAACGCTGAATATTCCTTTGTGCTCTTAAAGGGGCATTGTCACGCAGATTTTGCTGTGTTTTGGTCAAAATACACTAAATATATGACTAAGTACCTTTGCTCAAACATAAAATTGCTTTTAAAACACCAAGAAGATAATTTCAAGTGATTTCTTCAAGGAAGAACAAACCATAATAAGTTTTTCTGCGATTTTTCCACGACACTTGGGAGGAACATGAAAAAAATTGGCCAATTTTTTCAAGTTGCAATCTATTTCCATCTTGGTCATCTGCACTCAAAGATAATGAATACTAGTTTCTGTGCACTCGAAGAGTATTTGTTGACAAAAATGGACCATTGTTTGTAGGTTTCCATTGAAACAAATATGTTTTTTGGCAAACAAAGTGTATTATGGGCAATTCGAAAATAGAGAATTGCTTAGAATACTTTTCGTATGGAACGAATTCAAAGCTTGCCTGCAAGTAAAACCCAGCGGGTTATATTGTATTCCTATCCTGTTGGCGAAAGTTTCGAGTTTTTAAATATAAATTTTAGTAGGCAATAATTTGGTATTTAGAGTATATTAAATATTTTGAAGATACTGGTTGTGTTTTGGCTTTCAAATAAACATATTTTTGCTTTAATTTGAAGTGTTGCTTCTTATTTGGAAAAAAAGTAGATCGTCTTAAGCCCTGTTGCTCGATCGAAAATGCGATATAGATCAGTCGAGAATTAAAAGCTTAAACAATTTTGAAGTGTTTATTCATCCAAAAGCAAAATTCTCAATTCAATATTTAACGCCAATTCTAAGTCATGGTAGTTGCAGATCAGTATACGTACCGGCTGCTTAGTGTTTGGGGGAGGGGGGGGGGGGGGGTAGGATTGTTCTGGGGATGGGGGAGGAAACAATCTACCCTACTTTACTGCATTCTGGAGATATTAGTCATTCTGAGAGGATATTGCTAAGTTCCGTTCTTCGTAGATGAAGTCTTGCAAAACGTGTCATCATGTCATCGCCAGTAATGGTCCTATCGTAATGAATGTGTTGCGACCTCGCTCCTAGGGCTTCTCGGTTTTTGAAGTGGCGGTTTAACCGAGAAGAAATAAAAGTAAAATCTGAAAAGGACCGCAAACGATAATGCTGCTAACGGTATACGTAGGTTTAAACTTTGGGCTGACTGTCTTTATATTAAAGTTATAAACTAGGAGGTGACAACCCCGAATTTTCGCCTATAATCACCTCCTGGTTTGTGCCTTTAATGTACAGAAGTCAGCCCATACAGTGTATATTAAACCGGTGTTATTTTACGCCCTTAATATCAAGATAGACAACCCCAGGTTTTCACCTGTAATCACCTCCTAGTTTATAACTTTAATATAAAGACAGTCAGCCCAAAGTTTAAACAAACAATAATACTGCTAACGGAATACGTAGGATCTGCGAGAGACCTAACCAGCCAAAAAATGAACAAACATACAGTGTACTGCAGGGCTGATCTGACTACGTAAAAACGTAGACCTTGCGAGACACCATCACGACAGAAACCGATAAAGTAGGATCGCAACCTTGGACAGCTGTTTGATTTGGTAACGCGTGATTCGGGAGACAAGCGAGTACATAGTAAGGAACCTGATATGGTGAACGGGTCATTTTGTAATCTATTTGCGCTGGCATTCTTGCCGGCGTCATTTAGTTCGCTACACCGCGCTGAAGAGTTGCAATAACAACGAAACAGCTGTCCACGGTTGCGATCCTACTCAGTATCGGTTTCTGTCGTGGTGTCTCGCAAGGTCTACTTTTTTACGTAGTCAGATCAGCCCTGCAGTTCATTGTTTGTTTAACCGAGAAGACCCTGGGGACGAGGTAAAGCGAGCCTTGTTAGTCGCATTTGCGACATAGTACTTCTCATGTATGGCTTGAGTCGCCTTAGAGCCGAAACATTTCTCTCACATTCGCAAATGGCTAGTCTAAGAGGTAGTGAGGCAAATATTTTGATGTTTGAATACAAATTATGATCCATGACGGTCAAAGTTGCCGATGCAGTCTTCGGAAAGGTATTGCGGTCCTGAACAAGCTGGCTTTAGAAAGGGAAGGAACACGACTGAGCAGATCTTCATACTTAGGAATATCATCGAGCAAGTAGTCGAATGGAACTCCAGCCTGTACCTTTGTTTTGTGGACTACGAGAAGGCCTTCGACAGCATACACAGAGACACTCTTTGGAAGATCATGAGGTGCTATGGAATACCGACAAAGATGGTGAGAATGGTGCAAGTTATGTACACTAACTGCACATGTGCCGTGGTGGATGGTGATGGAAGATCTGATTGGTTTGAGGTGAAGTCGGGTGTTAAGCAGGGATGCAATATGTCAGGGTTCCTGTTTCTCTTGGTGGTTGACTGGGTGATGAGGAGGTCAGTCGAAGGCACAAGGACAGGCATTAGGTGGAAGATGACAACCATGCTGGAGGACTTAGATTTTCCAGACGACTTGGCTCTCATCTCAAGTACATTCACGCAGATTCAGACGAAGATTGACCGCCTGAATAGAAATGGGAAGGGAACAGGCTTAAAAATTAGCACCAAGAAAACCAAATTGATGAGGATCAACGCAAAAAACAACAACGCAGTTGTAATAGATAGGCAGGAAGTAGAGGACGTGGACAGCTTTGACTATCTGGGAGCAAGAATAACAACGCATGGAGGGGCCGAGGACGACATTAAAAAGCGAATAGGGAAAGCTACAGGAGCATTTAACAAACTAGCCAAGATCTGGAGGAGTGGCCAACTGAGCAAAAACACCAAGATCAGGATCTTCAAGTCCAACGTCATAGCAGTGTTACTCTATGGATGCGAAACCTGGAGAATGACAAAGAGGGATGAAACAAAACTGGACACATTTCTACACAAGTGTCTACGGAGGTTGTTAAAGATATACTGGCCAATGAAGGTGTCAAATGAGGAAGTCAGGCGACGAGCCAGAACCGTTGCCATCAGCGAACAGATCAGGAGACGGAGGTGGCGCTGGATAGGGCATGTGTTACGTATGAACAACCAACAGAATCCACGCATTGCCCTAACCTGGACACCAGAGGGAAAGAGGAACAGAGGGCGGCCGAAGGAGACATGGAGAAGAACTGTAGAAAGAGAGAGGAAGAAGATGGGTTTCATCACCTGAAACGAAGCTGTTATCGCTGCAAGAGACAGAGCAGGTTGGAGGAGACAAGTCAATGGCCCTATTCTCCCAGAGGAGACTTAGGAATTAAGTCAGTAAGTCATTGCGGTCCTGGCGTTCCCTCAAAAACTAGCTGTTACAAAACTTTTAGTGACGGTTGTATTGTTTTTTGAACACGGGCACATAGATTCCGGATTCCAAAGGTTTCAACTATGGTTTTTATTCGTACTTCGACAGCAGATATCGATCCTGCTATTAAAGTACGAATTTGTGAACCATAGTGTAATTTTTAGCGTACCTGTTGTGAAGATTTTGTCTCAGAAGTCCAATTATCCACAGTTGTCGACGCTATTCGACGAACTGTTCTTATTATAACATTAACACTAACAGAAACAAAAGTACCAGGAATTGAAACCACCTCATGCTACGATTATGTATTTCAGCTTATTTCTCTCGTTATCTAGCCACATGATACAGTTAATTATACTTTGAATTGACGAAGCCATCTGTTGACGACATGTACGTAAAATGGCCCTTATTTTGAAACGGATTTCTATAAAAAAAAAAAAAAAAAACAATAACTTGAACGCAATAAACCAGAAAATTCATAAACCTCATACAGTCTCAAACCTCTCTGACATGCCGCTCAAACTAGCCTGCAAATACAGCCGCCTTTCATCGCTCCCGGCGGCTAGGGGCGTTCGCGCGAGAACGTCCCTAGCGGCCAGGTCGGCCAGGAGAGATGATAGGCGGCTATATTCGGCTATATTCGCAGGCTACGCTCAAACAAGCCGCACAAAAATGCCACACACTTTACGTTGGGGTAAAAGGGATAGTGATTGCCGAATAAGCGACTACTACTACTACTACTACTACTACTACTACTACTACTACTACTAATAATAATAATAATAATAATAAAGCCTTTATTTAAAGAGGGTAGCACTTAATAGCCAAAGGCTAATAAACTTGTGGCCCTCATAAAATACACAACTATTCACAGTCTAATAAATAATGTAAGCTAAAATATATATACATATTAAAATATAACAAAATTCGGTAATAAGAAAAAAATGAATAAAATGAATAAAATTATTAAATTATAAAATGATGCAAACATAGTCTAGTCTAGCCTTTTGATATGATATCCAATGATACGTTCTGAACTTAGCCTGATGTCTGATCTGATTTGTTAAAACAGGTCGACCTTTGTTTGAGCACTACAGTAGACTTCTTTACCTAAAAATTAAAACTTAATAAATGCTAGCCGCGAAGAAAACTAACTCTCATTTCAAGTTATCCTGAAATATGAAGTTTCGCATAGTAAAAATAATAATTTATTTCCCTTGCATGCGGTTCGATTAATGCTTTGGCAAATTTGTTACAATGCTTTATCGATCAATTATAGATCGAGATTTATTTCGATTTTTTATTCTAAACGACGCGATCGTTCTTTAAAGCCCACTACACTTAGATAAATCATCGGATAGTATTTCAGGTATTTGCTTTTCCTGTTCCATCCTGTGTAAAGCATTGAAGAGCAGATGCCGATTTATAACCGCGGGGTGCCCGTATGTAGTAGAGTCAAAGATCGACGGAGAGTGCGTATGGATGGAAAATTAGCCCCACAGAGCTTGAACTTTCCAGTCCTTCCGCTTTCTTCTTTCTTGGACTTGTACTCCTGCACAAGAAAGTTAAGATCCGATTCAGAACAACGCATTCAAAACAAATTAAGCTGCTCACACATCCTACAAATAACACAACTTACTATTCGCATGCACTTTCTGAACACACCACACAACTAGTAATTACCTTTCCCGTTCATATTTATGCTTTTTTCTGTTTCCCCATCACATGGATTGCAACGTCGGACCGCGTAACAGTTCGAAACGATCATGACTAAAACTACACACGGGTATTACGAGTAACATACGAGTAGAAACGAGTACATACGAATAACATACGAGTACATACGGATACATACGAGTAACATACGAGTACATACGGATACATACGAGTACCTTACGAATACATACAAGTAACATGCGAGTACATACGAATAACATACGAGTACATACGGATACATACGAGTAACATACGAATACATACGAGTAGCATACGAGTAACATACAGATACATACGAGTAACATAACACAGGAAAGAGAGTTTTTGTTATAACAAAATAAATTATGTACGTATTTATGTATAAAATAATCAAGTTGCAATTTCAAAACGATTCATACCCAAATTTGACTTTGTTTCGCTCAGGAGCTGGTTAAAGGGTGAAGTGGAAACTATTCTCAACGTTTTATTGCAAGAGTAAAAAACCTAGAGAAACAACGTTTGTACTACTATCAAGTCCTGAAAGAAATTTATTTTTGTATAAAAGCCTAGAAAATATTTTGCTGAAAACTGCATGACGAAAGACTGTTTGGAGGTATGTTAATTAAAGTACTTTGCGCTCATGTTATTTCTGGCGAAATGCCTGTCACTGAGCAAAAATAAATTGATTCCTATTGAAAACAAATGATTCAATAAACATTTAATTCTTTAAGACACCAGTAATGCTTTGTCTTAAGATGCATAAAATTCCACAAGAATGTTTTGACGAGAAGGACATAAGAAATCCATGTGTGACAAAGTCGGTTTTATCAGAGCACCTCATAGACTATTGCTGGCACGATTCCTGGCAAGATTTTTTCTGGCATTTTTATATAGCTATTACGAACATAAGTTGTGACAGCTGCTAGCAATATGACTGAACAATCCACTGGTCAAAAAGAAAAACAAAACATCGCGAGTGATGTCTTCAGTTTCAAGACAAAAACAATTGCGGCAAAACACGTGTTACTAGTAAAAGGATAATGGATACGGGGTCTTTAAATTGGAGTGCTATTTGTAGCTTCTATAACTTCCTGTTAACATTCCAGAATATATACAACGGCTTATTCTTTCAAGCTATACGGGTAGCTCCAACTAACGGAGCGGTGTAAACAGCGCATCTAGATAATTTGCAAAAACCATTGCGGTACATTTGTCGTTGTCGCATCTTTAAACTTATTATCGCCAAATAAAAACTCCGCTGTTTAGGTGGTCGTGTGATATTAAAGCGATATCAAAACATCTAGATGGCCTCGAACTAATTATCGTTAAAAGGATTGGAGACAGACATACTGCTAAGTTTTGGGATCTCACAGGTCATCGCAGTATTGTCGGAAGAAAATCAACCCCGGAGAAAATTCGATTCGGACAAGGAACTTTAGTTCAATAGAAGACAAAGCATTTTCTTTTTGTTACGTTTCACTTAAAAGTTGTCGAATTCGGCATTGTAATTTCCGTATTGAGAAAAGGTACTTTTTATCTCCAATCAGTAACTTTTAAATTCGAATGTCACATAGCTTTCCATGCCTGGTGCATTTGACAATGTTGACCCATTTTCAATGTTGACCCGCACTGTGCATAATGTTTTTGTCTGATCTACATTCCCTCGAAATTACTGCTTCTCGCAATGACTGAGCTTCTACAGAGTAGAGAGCATTGTTCGATCGATTAAGTTGCGTTTTTTGTTGGACAAACATCTCATTTAAACATCAGCGTGACTAAATAGGAGACGCAGTACTAAACATTTACAGAAATAATTTAATGTAAAATCAGTTTAACAAAGGCCTGCGTAGATCTTTACTCTTGTTTTTACAAACACATGGTGTTTAAACATCTACAGGTACTGGGCAAACTGTGCTTGTCCGTGTACAATCCAGTCAAACAAACCGGCAGTCAGACCGGCCGGGGGAGGTACTCCCATATATGAGCTATATAGGTATGTGCCGCTGTGAAGGGTATGGTTTTCAGGCAGTTTAGTATCGGATAGGGTATAGTTATCAGAGATTTTTGGTCTAGAATAGGGTATCATTTTCCGCGAAACTGATCAATTGCGTGAAGTATTTAGTCTATAGACAAGGTTTACTGGCAAATGGCATTTAAAAATCGGTACAGCATTTTTACTGACCCCTGTTAACTAGTAACGGTGATAGTGAACGAGTTTCATAGCGAGTCTGGAATAGGTCTAGGATAGGGTAGGGGAGCGGCACACCCCCACCCCAAAAATGCAGAGTACGCCCCCCCCCCCCCCCCCTCCCCCTCTCCGGGCAGTCTGATGAAAACAACGATCAAGATGAGTTGTTTTACAAGTATATGTGGCTTTTATTTTGAACATACCTTTCGGTTTCGGCTCAAACTTGAAAACCCTGTGCGGCTTGTTTCCCTCCAGATTTCCCTGATCTGGCTGATTACCGGGGCGATATTTTCCAGTGTACTGAGCCCAACGTTTAAATAATTCTGCATCGGTTTCTAGCTGGGATTCTGGCTTCCCTTGGTTTTTGTCGATCCACTCTAAACCATCGATATCACCACGTTCGATCTGCTCCACTAGCCAAGGTGTAAATCGCTGCCGTTGTTTCACAACTCTACCATGGAAGGAACGATCGTTTTCCACGGATGGAACTCGCAACTCAGATGACATTTTCTGTATAGATCTTGCAGTTTCGTGCGATTATGAGTTATTTCTGAAATACAACTCAGTTCAAACTTAGCTATCCTAAACGGCTTTCGCTTTCTTGCTTCGAACTTTCACTGCGTGGTCGACGGTCTAACAGAGCAACGTTTTTTGACACCGAGTTGCTAACTTCACGATTTACGTTTTTCGCTGCCGAGTTGTCCTTTTAAGTAAACGCCCATGTAACACCACTTTATAAGAGGCTAGGCCGTGATTGATCGCTGCAAATCGTAGTAAATGATCCTGTCGAGTAATTACTGTGAAGAAGCGTGGTTTCGCGACTAACCATTTGTTTGTCTTTTTTTTTTTTCGGTTTCGAGTCGCTTCTGATTGGTTGCTGCACAATGAGAAATGTCAAAATCAAATCAAAGTGTTCACGGTTTTTGGATTCGCATTGTAATTTTGGCAAAACATCCGTCCTAGACAAATTTGCATTCGCAACAAGTATTCTTTACAAATTTCGGTTCCAGGCACTATGCACTGTAAGGTTTTTTTTCTTCTTTTTTTAACCCTGTTTTTCACCAGTTTTGGCAAAAAGAACCATAACTTGAGAAAATTATACAAGTGTTGGTGACCAATGTGTAAGGCCCAGTTCAAACGTCGAACTTCACTAATGCAAATGAGAAAAATCTATTGTTATTACTCATTTGCATTAGATTCGGCACATGTGAAGTTCGACGTTTGAACCGGGCCTTAGGCCCTATTTACATGGAAAGAGGATGATCCTAGTGCTAGGATAATCCTAGAAGGTTCATTTGGTTTACATGCAAAAATGCGGCACTAGGTTGATCCTAGCGCTATAGCATCATCCTACCTCTCAGATAGGATGATCCTAGCGCTAGGATCATCCTATTCGCATGTAAACTGAAAGCAGAAAACATGTCGCGCTCGGATGATCCTAGTGCTAGATAGGATAATCCTATGATCGATGATATGCACTAGGATCGTCCTCGTTCCATGTAAATAGGGCCTTAGATTCACTTGCGACATTAGGAGAATGATAATTGGTGACAACATATTGATTTCATCTTCATTTATTTAGTAAACGATCTTTGTAGGTCATACAATGGGTTTAACCTTTTAACTCCCGACCAAAAGTGCCACAAATCAAAATTTAAGAAAAATCCAAACATTTCATTTTGTAAATATTGACAAACAAATAGTACCATGCAAAATAATGCCGAAAAAGTTTTATTTTAAGTGGTCCAGGAGTGGTCGCACCGTAGGATTTCGTCCACAGACTCAATAGTACAGTTCTGTTAGAACCAGGGTTAGAAGCACATTCATGTCTCCGTAATTGAATCTGGAAGTGAAAGGGTTGACACGGGCCAGAGTTGTGTTTTGTATATTGACTTGTCTAATTCAAAATTAAAGTCATGGAATCTACTTTTAATTAGCCCGCGTTTTTGGTCATATTTTAAGACTTGCGTGGTTTTCACCAGAGACGCAAGCACAAGCGTAGGCACTTGTAAGCGCAACCATATGAAATTCGCGTTATCGCAAACGGAAGAAAATAGTTTTACGTTGAATATATCAACTATGTGCTTACTTAGCATTCTTACTCTGAGATATAATCTAAGCTAGCGTAGTGTTTTCTTTTGTGTAAGCATCGCTAATGAAAATCAGGCTTCAGAATAACAATGGCTAGTTCTAAAATAGGGAACGGGGAATCGGGGAACGGGGAATGGGGAACGGGGAACGGGGAACGGGGAACTCTAAAATGGGGAATCTCTAAAATAGGGAATCTCTAAAATGGGGAATCTCTAAAATAGGGAATCTCTAAAATGGGGAATCTCTAAAATAGGGAATCTCTAAAATGGGGAATCTCTAAAATAGGGAATCTCTAAAATAGGGTCTAGTTTCACTTTTATCGCCAGTAAGTGTCCCTCGCATCTTCATTTGAACATTAACATTCTTTCTTACACTCATTGACTTTTTTGGAACATTATAAGGAGTTTCGCTACATCTATAGTCAAATCTTTCTGTGTGTAGTTTAAAATCAGTTTTGTAGCGGTCAGTTAATTAGATTTTTTTATGAAACACAGCCAACAAGTATACAAGCTTCTAATCAAATGAACCATGCACAATTTTCTTTTTTCTTTTTCCTAACATGAAAACTGGAGATCACAAAAAAACTAAACATGACTGCGAACAGTTTCCCCTTTCTTCCTAAGAAACGTAGGGAGAGCGGAAAGGTATTAATTATGCAAACCAAGGTCAGCGCTTCCGCGCGACACATCTATTTGCCATTTTCTTGCGCCATAGAAAAACTTGAAGAACAAAACATCAAAGTACCCATGTGAAAAGGACTTGCTGGACTTTATAAAGGGTATTTTGAACGCCATGGTCAAAAGACTATAACATGGCTACTATGAACATTTGCACGTGGAGGCTAGAAGCACATGGCAGATAAGTGAGAAAATCACCACACGTATTAAAATCACTACCGCTTGGGCTGCCTGTGGTACCGTGTGAAAAATTCGTCTTCCTAGGATAACAAATTCCTTCGTGCGACCGCGCCGAAAGTGAGCACGAACGACGATTTTTAAGTACACCAGAAACTAGTGAAGTTTTGTGGAAGAAAAAAAATACAGTCAAACCTGTATTGTCGATGTCCCAAAATTTTGTTCCCATGTTTACTGTAAAAACTGCCTCTTTTAAGCGAACACCTCAATTATTAAAGCGGACATGGAATAAATAGTCATTTGTCAATGTCAAAAGCCTGTACTAACCGAACACTTACAATGGAACTCTTGCCACCCGAAAATGAAACCCGAGTTTCCTTTGTTCAATTTGACATGTGTTATCCTTATTAGAGTGAAAAGCAAGGAAAAAGACGTTTTGCGGCGGCTCATTGTAGCAATTCAGAATCAATGCGAAAAATGATAGCACGATTCAGTTGGAAGGGGGACAGAGATGTTCACATGTTATCACAGCATCATCATCAAGGAACCTGCATATCTCAGTGTATTGAGCGAACGCCCTATTCGGACTGCAGAGCACAGAGGAACGAAGGAGAAATACCGTCATACAGACTATGTAGTGACAAAAAGCATTTAAATTAATGACTGATAATTGCGGAGATAAAAAAAATACTAAAAAATAATTGCGGAGATAACGCATTTATCCCACCCAAGTTGCAGAAAAAAGAAAAAATATATAGCATTACTTAAAAAAAGTTGGCATAAGTAACGACGATTTACACGCTGCGCTTTTTCGTTCCGAGGGGGTTTGCGGCCGTTAACAGTGGACAGATGAATTTTTTTCCACTCCCTTTTCAATGCACGTCGATGTTACGTAGAGGTAAGCAAACGGGAAATTCCTTGTAATATAACTTTATGTACCGATTAACTCTCGGGTGTACAAGGGGGGGGGGGGGGGGGGGGGGGATGCCACCCCGCCATAAGGTTTTTCTTGAATTTTTGCAAGATTCCCAATTTTTCCAAGATGAGTTAATTTTTTTGGTGATTTTTTCTTTTTAATAGTTGGTATTATAATTTCTGGATTATTATAAATTCTCAACTTAAAGATATCGCGGGTGACGACGGAGCGCCGCCTTTCTAATCTCGTACAGCCAACTAAAATGGTCTAAAATCAAGATTGGAAGGAATACTCTTCTCGCAGTTCTCGTCCTACACGGTTTGGACCAACCGCGGGCATGACGCCGGCACGAGAAAACGCAAAGCGGTCACGTTCGCGAACTTACGAGATCTTGCAGATAAATTGAGCTTTTCTCTTCGGGTGTGAAAAAATATAACGAGAAGTTGTTAATTTTTCTTTCAAACTTACCGAAAAGCAAAGTGATTTTTTTTGGAGTTTTCGTGTGACGGTTTCGCTATCGAGACCGGATATTTACACTTATGAACCAGACACTATATTAAAGTGTCGCAGCATGATTTACTTGATTTGTCACACAATATGAAACAAAACACGGGGGGGAGAGAGGGGGGGGGGGAGAGGGGGGGGGGGGGTGAAGCAATTACCAAAAAAAAAAAATTCCTGCAGAAGAAATTTAAGAGAAAAAAATAGTGCACAAGAAAGCACGTGAAAAAAAAAATTCAAGCATTTTGGTAAAAAAAATTCTTGCAAATAGTGATGCTGAAAAAAAAAATCACACTCAGAAGAAATTGCCAACCCCCCCCCCCCCCCCCCCCCCCCCCCCCCTTCCGACAAAAATTAAATGGTCATCATCATCATCAATCTTTATTTATACACGAAATCGTATCATAATTACATGGTCTTCCTAGGAGTCGTGTGAATTTACACTAGAGTACATCCCTAAATGAACGTCATAACGCATCGCCTGACTTCTAGTTTGTAGCCATCTTGAATTTCAGTTTTATCGCGAGCGGACAGCTTTACTTACGGCCCTCGTAACAGCTGCTTTCAAGATTCCCTATTTTAGAGATTCCCTATTTTAGAGATTCCCTATTTTAGAGATTCCCCATTTTAGAGATTCCCTATTTTAGAGATTCCCCATTTTAGAGATTCCCTATTTTAGAGATTCCCCATTTTAGAGATTACCTATTTTAGAGATTCCCCATTTTAGAGATTCCCCATTTTAGAGATTCCCCGTTCCCCGTTCCCCGTTCCCCGTTCCCCATTCCCCGTTCCCCGATTCCCTGTTCCCTATTTTAGAACTAGCCGAATAACAATGACAAGGAAATAAAGGGAAATAAAGGGCACAAAATTGAGCGATCATTACGCATCTGTGAACATATCACATGGGTTGTGGATTTCGGGCAATGATGTAATGTCAGATAACGGACATAAAGATTGATTGATCGATTGATTGATTGATTGATTGATTGATTGATTGACTGATTGGTATGAGCACCTTAACGCGGGCCAGCGGATTGCATGAGCCAGGCCAGTTGCGGTCTCCATCGCGGTCAAACGTCCGAGGCGTTTTTCGTTTTATTTAGTGGGATTTTAGTTAATATTAAATGGAAATATGGGCAAGGATGAAAAAAAAATTAGTTGACGTTACTATCTTTAATCTTTCTCAAAATGATGAGCTTTTTCCGTTGAAAACTGACCAAAACTCTTTCCGCCCGATCAAAATTATGTTGGCATATGGCGCCGACAATTCTGCAGTTCACAATTTTTAAACGCTTAGAACTTTTTTGGTAAACTTTCAAAACGTTTAGTGAATTGACACTGTATTGGCAATATATTAAACTTTAAACAGTGAAAATGACAACCTTAACTTTTAAGTACTTTGCTTTTGCAAATTTCTCTCGTTTGACCGCGGTGAAGTTGCGGTCAAGCATTCTCGTCCCCAGGTCTCCACGACGTTTTAACCGTGACCATGCTAGCCTGTGAACAGGCTTCTTTTTGGGGAATTGGGTCTTGGGTGAGGTTAAAATCGGCAAGCGAAGCGACCCGAGCGTGGACTGGGGAAGAGGGCGGCGTCACTTCCCTTTTTCCCTTTTCCCCAGTCCTCGCTTCGCTCGCCGATTTTAACCTAACCCAATTCCCCAAAACGAAGCCTGTTCACAGGCTATGACCATGCAGAATCAAGGTATCCTGAGTCCTGAACAGCTATGTCCCTATGCAGGTAACAATTTGCCAGGAATTTTAATTCTAGAGGATGATGATAGGAGTTATGGGGGCTATGTCGCGATATTTGTCACGCAGGCAAACACATCTGGACGACATCAAAAAAATTCACGCTATTGCCGTGGAATCGGGCAAAATCCTTCAATTCTGCCGTACTGTGTACTACGACAGGTCTCAGATTTTACGCACATAATATATATACATAGCCCAAGCCTAACAGCGTCGCACTTTGAACAAGCTTAACTAAGGTGAAACTTAACTAAGGTGAAAGGTTGAAAGCACAAGAATTAAGATTGACGAATGGGCTATTTTCAATTTTAGCAATTCTCAAAAACAGTATTACGCGACCGTCTGCACAGTACATTTTTATGGACCGTACAAAAGTTCACAAAAACAACTTTTCTCTGTCTAGAATAACTAGTACCACTAGTTTCCGAATAAAATACAGTTTATGTTTGTCAAAAATTGCCCGAGAAACTGATTTGAAAATCAAAAATTGCAAAAATACACAAACATATTTGCATAAGGCGATGCGAGTGAAGATAGAACTGTACTATAACATCAAAGTCTTGTTTTGTTTACATAAAATCGCTTTTCAATCTATCTAATGAATGAACAAACACAAAGAAATGGACAACACAATCTTCTTTCGAAAAAATTTATTCAAATCTCCATTAGTTTACGTTTAAAAGCAAAACGCGTACCATTTAAGCTTAATTATAGCTCATCGAGTTTAAGCTTTCTTCGATGAAATTCAAGAGATCGATACAACTGAATTTAAGCACGTTTTAAAATCAATTCTCCAAACTAACAATAATACTAATAAAAAAGTCACTCACAGATTGACATCAATATAAATTCTCATCGAAAACTGTAATCTGTTTTATCTTTAAGTTCCTCGCTTGCTTGGAAATTCAAATCTCCGCTTCTGGTTCTGAAATCCGTAGAAAACAAAGATCTCCCGCATTGATAAAAACGTAATACATGAAGTTCCTCGAAGCAAGATTTTATCCCTGAAAGCTCGTCTTTTTACACTAAAGCGGCTTCTGAGTATTCCTTAATTAGTATCCCTGTCTTGAGTAGCAAACCGTGAAAAAATGCAGGAAAATAACGACTTTAATTCTCCGCTAGACACAACAAAACAACTAAAGTGTTTACCGAGCTCACGGCTGTGTGGCCACGCGAAAAACAAAGCCTTGCTTTCAAGATCCCGGATGTTGTTCCAACACGGCGGGGGGCGGCGGGCGGACGGACACACGCCCGCGAAACATTCCGCTAGCCATGACCATGAAAAATGACGGCGATAGGTTCTATGAGTATGGAGCTGCGCAGCCAGGCCTTCGGCCTGGCAAGTGCTCCGCTATAAATAGTTGTCTTGATTTCGTTTCCGTTATTTCCCCGATTCTGAAGTCGTACGTCCCAGTACATGTCAGTATCTTAATGTCTAGAAGTTTCGTTTTCAGTTGAGCATGGACGAACGCTCTTCTCCGGTACAACTAAGGTGCTGAGAAGAAGCTTGACTTTTGTTTTTCGTTGTTCTACCCCCAGTGATTTTTCGTTTTTATTCCATTTTTTCCCTCGTTGCTGGCATTTCACTTGACTTTATTACTGAAGTAAAAGTTCCCCAGAAAACGCCGAAGAATGTGAAATCTTTTAACAAGAAGTGGCAAGTGCCAGGAAGACCAGATTTTCCTTCGATTTTGCCAGTCAAATCTGATAATACTTCATGGGCATTGCGGGCGTACGGTATTTACGCACGAGTTGGTTCGTATCAGAAATCGAACGAGCGAGGCTTTAGGTTTGTCGCGTATAGTATAAATCTGGCGATCTGGCAATTCACGATAGTTCTCTTATTTGGGAACTTTTTGAAAGATTTCTTCATTCTACTTGAGTTCGGTGCAAAAGACGTCTTTTATCATAAAATGGGATGACGTCACAAATGGCAGAAGGGCCGTGGTTCCGTCGCAGGCGTCGGTTGAGTTATCAATGGGTTAAGTTATCAGTTTTGAAAACCTATTACAGAAGACCTGAGTCTGGATTTTTTAACCGCTCCATACATTCAGACCCAGGGAAAGCTCTGCAACAAGAACCAGCCTTCTAAATTGAACATCATTTCTTTACACTTTTTCTCATTTTTTTTATTAAAACAATAACAAAAGTTTATCCTTAGATACTAAAATATAGGTTACGCATTATTTTTACAAAGACAAGAACATGCTCATTCCCACAAGTAATGGTTAAAATAATTAATAAATTACATCAATTTAAACTTTGCTTAAGCTTTTGCCATTTTTTTTATTTTATCAAAGTTTCTTACGTTTCATTTATGTTTACCCAAAAAGGCAACCCTTTAGCAAATTTCGATCAGATAATTTTTAAATTGGAGCACAGTTATAACATTTGAAATCATTTTGTTGGACTTGGGAATCATGGATAATACTCTTCGGCCGAAAAAAAAAAAAACTTGTCCGACAGTATTTTTCATTTTATTCATAGACGGAACTGGTGAGATTAATTTTTTTTTAAGGTTTATGTTTATTCGTCTTGTTGTTGTTGTTGTTGTTGTTGCAGCTTTAACTTATAAATTCAACTTTGATTAAGTGTGAAAGCAAAATGCCAGTTTTAGGTTTGTCCTATATGCATGCGGAACGTAATTGTAAGTTGTTAAAAAAAACCCGTTGGATCTGAAGGTCTGATTGTCTGCCATGAATTTGATTTGAACCTTCAAAGCTTTTCTTTTTGAAAATTACACATTTCTTTAACAACACCAAAGTTCCAATCAGGCGATAGCTCTTCGATTTAAAATCGTCCGACGTTGCTGAATTCAACATTATGAACTCATCAGTTTGGCCCTGCTGATGAATTGTAGTGATCTGGATAAAATTTTCCATTCAACGTCAGTCCAACATTAATCAAGTTGTTATCGGGTGTGAAAAATTCGCTTGAGCGGCTCATTTAACATTGCTGAACTTGTGCACGGAACAATAAACTATGTATATATTTAACATCATTCCACATCATTCGGCGCAAGCGGACAAACGAGATCAAAATGTTGAATTTAACAATAGAACAGTTTTCGCTTGAGTATGGTAATACTAGAACCAAAGTAACCTCACTCTAGCCAATCACAACTAGGCAGACAATCCAATGAACCAATCAGAGCTAATACAAATACATGTTATCAGCGCGGAAAAACGTGTGCGACTGCAAGTTACACTGAATAATAGCCCTTATACACGTTTACGTCAGACTAGCTAATTTCACCTCCCAAGCCTCACTTTCGAAGTGTAAACCCGTGCTAATCTCATCAATGTATTCTCAAAGGAGCAAATTTGAAAAGAATACCCACTCAAAAACGACGTGAACTTGTCAAAGGTTTGCAAGGAATTTCGTACAAACGAGGCTTGGTGGTGCATTTTCAGCTGGTGACGTCATCACGCATAAGGCCTATTGCTTTTGAATTTGCTTCTGATTGGTTGAGAAAGTGGTGCGAGATTTTTAAGCCAATCACAGAGCACAGAAGTGCAAAACTAAAGCAATCTCTAAATTATCTTGAAAATTGAAAACCGCTCTATGAAACCGGATGTTGAATCGCGATCGTTTTACACATTCGTTTGGCCACTCGTTTGACCACTCTCTTGGCCACTCGTTTGGCCACTCGTTTGGCCACTCGTTTGGCCAATCGTTTGGCCACTCGTTTGACCACTCGTTTGGCCACTCGTTTGGCCACTCGTTTGGCCACTCGTTTGTCCACTCTCTTGGCCACTCGTTTGGCCACTCGTTTGACCACTCTCTTGGCCACTCGTTTGGCCACTCGTTTGGCCACTCGTTTGGCCACTCGTTTGGCCACTCGTTTGTCCACTCGTTTGGCCACTCGTTTGACCACTCTCTTGGCCACTCGTTTGGCCACTCGTTTGGCCACTCGTTTGGCCACTCGTTTAACACATTCGTTTGGCCACTCGTTTGGCCACTCGTTTGTTGGCCACTCCGTTCAACATCGTTCAACAAAATTAAATTCAACAATTTGAATGATGTTGAATTCGTTTGGCCAGGCCCGGGCTTTAGTTGACGGGTCATCTACATTGATCTATTACTTCGCTCAAAATCGCGCAGTATCACTGTCCATACCACGTTTCTTTGTCCTATGCTAGTGGTATGCTGAGCACTACGGGCCGGTTATTTAAAAGAGGTTTTGACGATCTAAACCAACTTGAATCTGGCCAACCCTAATATCTAAACGATTTTTACTACAGGCGAGGTCAAAAAGGCATATAGGACAGACTAGAACGACATTAATTAACTTAACTCTCGGACGTACACACAAATGACTTATATCCAACCGTGGTTTACGCTACTTATGACGTCACATCTCGTTAACACAGCCACCTATTGTCTCCAAACTTTACTAAAATACGTCTCAAAAATAAACAAACAGCCAACGAAGATGGCATGTGCTAACAATAAATGCGCTTGAAAAAATCGTAGAAAATTGGTGGCATCCATCCCTCCCCCCTCCCTTGTACATCCGGGGTTTAACATCACCCACTTATAAACAGATGTGGAAGTCATAGCACAATTATTCATATCTTCACGGCATCAACTGAGAGACAGGGTAAGAAGCGACCTAGGAAGTAACGAAAACTCAGTTTAGGACCTGAACTAAAATATATCACGAAAATGCTAATTGGCCGACACTGTGAATTTATATAGGAAAGTGGCATTACAAGCAATTGCAAAGCATAAACTCTTTCAAAATCACAACTAACTGGTGGCAATGAATAAATGAATGAATGAATGAATTAATTAATTAATGAAACTTATATAATTAATATATCACGTGTCTCATGGCACTTTGATGTCAGCTTATGAAAGCATCTTAAGCAACCGCTCTCGGTCTATTGTTGATGTTGATCTATTGTTGTATGGCGCTGAGGGCGGTCACAGCAAGTGTTCTGTTACGCCCTCAGTTGTATTTTTTACGTTCCCATCGGAGGCGGGACCGCCATTTCTAGGTGAGAGGCTGACCATTCGACTATTTACATAACGTGGTCTAGGATTCGCGACACAACACTATCGTGTTGCAAATAAACCTAGTTGTAAGAGAGCGGGACTTGAACATCCGCATTGCAAGTCTGACGCCCTAACCACTTTGCCGCGCCAGGTCCCATAACGTACTGTTTGAGTGTGGTCTTTTCGCGGAGAGAACCGTAGTGGCACCATCGCGAAAAGTCGTCTGTCTGTTTTCTCAGGCTATTTAAAGCTTAAAATTTCAAGCTATTTTTCCTAACCGATATGAGCAAGTATTGAGAAGGACGAAAAATATAAAGCTTTTAATAAGCGTTTGTATGAAAATACGTAAAATTAAGGTAGCAACGTGTTTGATTTTACCGGCACAATAACCATTATTGCTCATACTACTGACCTCACTATACCAGGCTGAGTTATATCCTTCTTGCATCAGACCGTGACTGGGCCAAGAACAGGCCTGTAAACCTGTAAGCAATTTACAAGTAGATTGATATAGGTAATAAAAGAAAAAATGAATTTTTAGTGTTAAAAATATAATCGTAGCCCTTCCCCTGCTTTCCATACTTAGATAATTCTAGTATAATCCACAGAAAACAACAGGAAACGTAAGAGGCCTGCACCCCCTCCAACCATTCGCATCGCATACCCGCTTAATTTCCCTCCGGTCAATTTGCTTACCCGAAGTTTGAGTTACGCAAGATCGCTGATCCTAGCTTAATAGCAAGGTTTCTGCCGGTTTTATGATCATTATCTACTATTATCATCCTCGAATATCAAAAGAATATCCCACGAAGGACAGCTGAATGCGAGGCCATTTATTAGTGATGTCGTTCATGAAAAGTTTGGGAGATTATGAATATGTTGAGCTGGCATCTTGCACTGCCGAGATCACCAAATTGTCTTAAGAAGAATTTCAAATATGACACAAAAACTTGAAAGGCAGCTCAAAGCCTCCAAAGATTTCTGCAGATAGCCCACAGGTTTTTATCTCCTGTAAGTTAATGTTTAACTTACAGGAGTTTATGTGGGCTAACATGCATTCTTTATGCATTTTTGTTAGCAAAAAATGCGTTAGTAACTATTAATAGACTTTTTAGTGATTTTGTGGGGACATTCCTAGTGCATATTTGTTAGCAAGATGTTATCGATAAGAACACAAGAGTCGAGTGGCATATTTTTGAAAGCGGTTTAGCGAGCGCATGTTTGTGGCCTGACAAAGCGATATATTTATACGTTGATGATTTAGTTAACTAAGATTTTTGTTAGACACTATTAATAGACTTTTTAGTGAATCTGTGGGGACGTTCTTGTTGCATTTTTATTGCATTTTATTTTTTAGCAAAATTTCTCGCATTTTTGTTAGATGCTATCATTCATAGATCAGAACACACGAGTCGAAGGATATGTTTTTAAAGCTGTTTAGCGAGCGCACGTTTGTGGCCTGACAAAATTTTTTTTCAGTTAGGTAACATTCCTACTGTTTAATATCTCTTTTTCACAGCGATGATTTTTAAGGCGTACGATTATGAATTCTATGTTTTTTTAGGAACATGTTGCAGCATATATTTCATTGCATCGAGCGTCAAAAAGTGTAACTTAATGTAATCTTATCTCACCTAATGTAGACTGGTCAGATATTTGGCACGCTAGATCAAGCGCGCTTGGCTAATATCCTTTACGATGCGTTTAATCATGTTTAATGTTTGTCCAGTCTGGTTTGTCAAACTGGTTGCTTCAGGACATTTGGTATTATTTTTTGTTATAGCACTACGTTTTAAGAAAGGGAAAAGAGACTTTGAGGTAAGCTGACATTGCTCACTGAGAATGGTTGTATGCGATCGTATGCTGTACGTTTACAATGAAGTTTTGTTGAAATAACGTGTTTGTTAATTTCCATGTTACATCGCCAAATGTCACCAAATATACAACTAAATTGGATTAAAAGATTCAAGGAGAAAAACAGAAGCAGTAGTTTGGAGAAAAGAAATATTCAAAGTTTCGATTCGATTCTGGTGGAATTTTGTCGTTATTTTGTCTTTTTAATTCATATTTTTCTGCGTTCATCACTTTTGGCTATTTTTTCTTCCTATTTTCGGATGATAAAGCAAGCTAAAGCAAGCTCCTGGTCATAGCCATGAAAACACAATATTTCTGTCGGGACAGTGTCCGTTTAGTTAAAAATGTCCTCGGTTAATTTACCGCATCTGACTAAATTAAACAACAATAGGTTTTAACGAACTAGTGCTTTCAGTTTCCTTGTAGGTTGACAAACAAATATAGAACTTTTCAATAAGTGCTTGTAAAAGCGATCAGAAATAATCCAAATCTATTTTGTTTAATAATTTTGTCAAAAAAGGTATTTCGTAGCTCATCATATAACATACAGTGCATACAGTGAAATAAACTTCAACTGAATTAAGTGTACAGTGGGTGTAAATTCTAACTAAAGGTGTTCAGGTGTTTTAGGGACTGTAATTCGACCATTTTCAATTCTTAAGGTATGATTTCCTATCCTGAATTTAGAAGTAATTTTTCTATGTTCAGGATATGGTTAATTAAATCGGAGTATTTCGTTTCACTTTTATAGATCGAATAAAATTTATTTTTTTTATTTACATTAATTAGATTGAGTTGGTGATTTTTTAGACGTGTAAAAATGTTCTGTTTTGCCTTTGACAAGAAAAAAGATGGGATGCTTAAGTTTATCGCAGTCTTCTCAATATTGAAGTTTGTACAGAAAGAATCAATCTTACTAAACAAACCTGTTTTTTTTTCTTGAGCTATATCATTAGAAATGATTAAGCAGAGTATTGCAATACTATCATCAGGTTGATTTTCCAGGTCAAACAAACCAGTGTCAAACAGTCAGATTTCAGTGAGGTTCGGGGTTTTAGTTCATTTTTGTTTTTACTTTTTTAGGCCTCATTTTGGTTCATTTTGGTCAGAAGATTCATGCCTAATTTAGTCTCTGCTTAAAGAGATAATTGTGGTACGGATAGTCCTTAGATTTTTCCTATCGATGGTTTTAATATATCTGGTATTTTGTTAACAGTAACATTAAAACAAAAGTTAAGATGAGGGGATGAACACTGAGTAAGTTTACAAGAACTAGATTTCCACTTGAAACAGATTTTGACGATAAGATTGATGATGATCCCAATAATGAAAACAGAGAACAAAGTTGTAAAGAATTTTACTTGAAAGGAGGAATGAAACTTTTTCGCAGAATGAAAGCTAAATCATTCATTTAGTTACGTTTAATAAAAAGGATGCTGAAGATTAATTGCAGAGAGCTCTTGATGCTTATCCCATGTAAAAATAAGATTTCAGCAAGTTAAACATGTTATATTCGAAAGGAAAGAAAGGAGAACTCTTAAGAAAAAGCCATGGGAGATCCTGAAAATAAGGAACGTGATCAGTTAGATACTGTAGCTCCATCTGCTCAACATAACGATGAGCAGGATATAAGTGAAGAAACACAATACAGTGAACTGTTTGGTTGTTTTAACCCATGTTTAGATAACAATCACCAAGGGAACAATCTTTTTAGTAATGCTGGAATTTTTTCAGTCTACAGCAAATGATAATGAAAAGCTGGTAATTAATCGTACGGAAAAAAGAACTTGTTCATTCTTTGAACAGAGAACAAATGGAGTTTTTTTACCATATGTTACTCTCTGTTAAAAACGACGAGAAGCAATTGACACTTTTTAAGTAGTGGCGCGGGTTTAGGGAAGGCAACAGTAACACAATGTTTGTGTGTAGCTCTTGATAATAAACCAGGCGAAAATCCAGACGAGTTGAAAGTACTGAAATTTGTTCCAGACACAAGACAAGAGGACTGCATAATCATTACCAATAAACATACAAACAAAATTGTCAAAAGAGAAATTGAACTAAAAAAAACGAACTATAACCTAAGGGACCGTTCATTATTTATGGGAGGGGGGGGGGGGGATGGGTGAGAAAATGGGGGGACTTGAAATTTTAGCCTCTGCAAAAGGGGGGGTCCTGGGGAATTTTTTTTGTTATGGAGGGGGGTCTTGAAATTTTAAACAGATGATGTCTTAAATAAAAAAGCGAAAACATAACAACAGTGTACCAATAAGAGCGGGGCACCTCAGATTTCATGGCTGGGAGCCTTTGGGCTCTCTATGATTCTTCTAAGAGCACAGCCTTGCACAGTATTTTGGTGCATTCATGGAGCATGATTTATAATTTTAATTTCTTTATTTGGTACTGCCATAATTGTACACAACACTACTTAAAGTTTTAACCCACCATTAAACATATTACTGGATTGTAACAGTATTAAACTGAGGGTTTTAGTGATTGACATTAAAAGTATTAATTAGTATTTGTAACCTTAGCCAAAGGAATTTCCCTCATCTGCTACGTGGACATTAAGTTGAAGAACTGTTAGTAGTATCTTGTAGTTATCAGTTTGTCCTTTGTCATCCTTGTAAGTGAGTCAACCCACCCACGTGCACCACTCCCAGTTTCTAGGTTGCTCAGCTGTAGCAGTGGTTTTGTATATTGTAATATATCTTTATATAGCCCAGCTGAGTCTTGGTTGTGATAGTAATAAACAACTATTAAAGTCTTAACTCTAGTTCTTCAAATGCACAGTGGACCAAGTGGTTGAATTCAAAATGCCATAACTTGTAATAACTATTTATTAATAAATTTACTGAAAATTATTCTAAACTTTTTTTTTCATTTCCTGTTACAACATGTTATGGTTTTGTTGCTTTTATGTCTGGTTTATACTAGATTATGTCTGGTTTATACAGGTTTATGTCTCCTCCATATCCCCATTCCCATCAAATCCTCATTCCCATCATACCTCAGGCCCATCATATCCCAAGTTTACACCTATATGCTTAAAACTAAATATGATATTAGAAGCACAGTTTTTAATATCAAGACAGCAATACAGTCACCCCCAAATTTTCACCTACTTTAGATCTGAAAACCAACACGCTAGCCACTACATGTACATCATCGCGCCCCCCACAAAAATACGGTATGGATACATACAATACAACTTTTATTTTATAGAAATCAGATTAATAGTGGGGGGGGGGGGGGGTATTGAAATTCTTCCCCAACAGAACAGGGGGGACCTGAAAAAATCCAGATTCACTAAGGGGGGGGGGGGGACATGAAAACAAATGGAAAATTTGTTAATTTCTCGCCCATCCCCCCCCCCCCCTCCCATAAATAATGAACGGTCCCTAAATGTCCAATTGCAACATCAAAAACAACATTCGGACATAATATGACAGCATTGCATGATGGGAAAAACTTACAGGAGATAGCCCAGAGGGCACTTTGATTTTCAAAGGTCTCTCAAAGACTTTCGAAACTTTATAAAGGTTATCTGGCTAAAGATTTGAAAGATTTTCTGAAGATGTTTTAGAGGTTGCAAATGGTATTTAAAAAATATAAGACTCGTAAGCTATCTGGAATAACTATGATCGTAACGGTATCAAGTTCAAATGTAAAATCCCTACCCAGCAGGGGCATATCCAGCCTTTTTGTGCAAGGTGGGGGGGGGGGGGGGGGGGGGGAGGCAGGGTGGGGTATATCTCGTCCAACATCAGTTACTCCAGGAGTTCAGTAACACAGGCATTCAATACCCATGCGCATGTCACGTTCCCTTCATGACAAGAAGGAAAGATTTCAAATGTGTAACTACGTAAATTATTACCAACTTTCCGTCGTTTTCACATTGAAATAGTTTGCTCCCTCCCTCTTTTTTGCAAGGATTCTGTTTTCAATTGTTCATTTTTTTTTTTTCTCGAAAACGGGGTTCAGGAGCCCAGGGTACGCCCCCATGCTCCAACTAGGGTAATAGGTCCATGATAACCGTCACGTCACGAAATGAAGAAAACATAACAAGGGAAAATGTTTCTTAGACCTAACAACGGACAACCTAACAAGTGAAAGACTGTTTTAAAACTGTTTTAAAACAGCTTTTCACTTGTTAGGTTGTCCGTTGTTAGGTCTAAGAAACATTTGCCCTTGTTATGTTTTCTTCATTTCGTGACGTGACGGTTATCATGGACCTATTACCCCAACTAGCTTCCGCTCTCAGCTTTGTCAGCAATCCTTGATCCCAGTATGGAAACTAGCCCACGTTCTTTATCTTCTTACCAAAATGATTAGGTTCCTGATCCCTGGGGCCATAATTTGATCCTGCAGAGAAACCAAACTGGCTCTCGATCCCTTCTGGAAAGTAGATACTCATATCCCACATGTCCCAGTCTACCATCGGCGCCGGCTCCATCACGTCACGCAAATTCGGATACTAACGGGTGGGAAATAAATGAATAATGGAAATTAATTTTAAAAAGGACGCTGTCCGGCCTGCCAAAATAACGAAATTTTGTTATTTCATTTCCATGTTATTAATCGCCAAATGCTACCAAATCAAGTAAATTGGATAAAAGGATTCTTCAGACAGAGTTCGTACGGTCATGGAAAAACCTGGAAAGTCATGGAATTGTATAATTTAATTTCCAGGCCTGGAAAGTCATGGAATTTAAGTGTGGGTCATGGAAAGCCATGGAAAATTATGTTCATAGTACAAAATCACTAAGGCTGCATACGTTGTGGGAATAATAACGCAAGATGAAAACTTAAAAAAAATGATCGTTTTGATAAAATTTTGAAAACAACTGTTGAACTCTTGGTCATGAAAAATTTGAAAAGATCATGGAAAAGGTCATGGAAAGTCATGGAATTTCAAAATCTGAAAAGAGTACGAACCCTGTTCAGAGCAAAACAGAAGCAGTAGTTGTAGAAAAAGATTACAGTTCATCGATTTTGATTTTGTATCAAGCGATTTTGGCTTCCTATTTATAAAAAAATTAAGCAAGCTGAAAGCAAGCTCCCCGCGGCCATAATCATGATGAAAACGTGTCTACAAACGAATATAATTCGCACCATTACATACCATGCCATTAGACATGTCATAATACGTAGTTTTATATTTGGCAAAAGTTGTCAACTCTCTAGGCTTGACAAGTATTAAATTCTTAGGTTCTACAATTAAGAATTCATTTAAAGGTCGTTTATAAGCCAAAGATCAACGGGAATCACTTGCTTTTTCACATCTTCGATTTGGTCAGAAAATATTTCGAGGTGGGGGAAGATCTTCAATTCAGAGAGATTTCATACAATTCATGCATGTGCCATGCTAAGAAACCTGACTAACCCGGCGCCGGGTGCGTCATGTACAGTGTCAAAAGATGTAACTTCGGCTAGAAGAACATCGTAGTTTGACTCTAGGAATAAAATAAATAAATCTAACACACGCGGCTTAGGGAGGGTCAAAAATAGGTTTGGTGGGATGTGACTGACAGGGCATTAAATTGAGGCGGGATGTGTGATATGACAAATTTCAAGGGCGGGTTACGGGATAAATGTTTCTTGACGGGAGTGGGATATTTATTTCAGCAGGCGGAATGCAGGATAGTTGTGAAATTGATAGTGGGATGCGGGATGAAAAAACAGCAATATGCTTTTCAGTGTCTTTAGCATTTAGCAGATTACCCAGACGGAGCAAGAAATGCGCGCTCTAAAGCGTAAAATGGAATTGCTCTGATCCAGGTGTCTATGGGCTCCTCTCTGATGTTATTCGTACCTCAGGGGACTTTAGCCGGGCGGGATGTGGGATGAAACTTTTTGAGTGGGACGGGATGGCGGAATGGAGCCAATAATAGTGGCGGGATGTGGGATTAAGAAAGTATATTTTAGACTCGCTTTTTATGTGTTTTTGTCTAACCTGTGTGTTTTGACCACGATAATTTTCCCATTCGTTCATGCCTGCATGAGTCGAGTAGCCCTGTATGGGCTGTTCCATTGAACCATATGCCTCGGTAGAGCTGGTCGATTCTGACGAAGAGGAAGACCGTCTTCTCCTTTGTATCCTCCTCGATGAGCGCCCTGGACAAGAATTTCCTTCTGGAAAGTGAAAAACAATAGTCTAACCAAAAAATGACGGTGCATATAACTACATCTTGGAAAAAACTCAATCAAATTCCTTTGAAAACTATACGCTTTGAAGTAATATATCAAACATGAGACACAGTGTTTCATCAGATTTCCAAACACCGCGAAGTGGGTTGAAAAACGAGGCGCAGCCGAGTTTTTTTAACCCACTTCGAGGTGTTTGGAAATCTGATGAAACACTGTGTCTAATGTTTGATATTACTTCTCAAACAAAATGATTTTAGAAGGAGAAATTAAGGATGCAAAAATGAGGAGTGTTTCATCTGATTTCCAAACACTCATCAAACATTAATTTCCTTTGTATTTTCGTCATGAATTATTAATGAGTTTGAGAAGGTTGTTGCCACAACTTGAATAGATAAGGAAGTCAGGAATGAAGTGACTGATTCGGCCACTCGACCATTTAACCTTATGTATTTTTTTGTCAAACATAGCTATTCACACCTTCAATAACCCCAGTCATGATATGATACTATTTATTGGAAGTGTTGAACATGATATATTCGGAAAGTGAAAATATACAGCAAATTTTCGCAATATTTTTTAATTTGTCGCCTTTTTGCAATAAGTAAGACCGTGATTTCACGACAATAACTTGACTATTTCCCGAATTTAGAGAATTTACCATTTGTTTTTTGCTGCATCAAATTTTCGCGAATAAAAAGGGCGAAAAACTGAAAATTCATGTGATTCAAACTTCCTGTGTTGAAATTATGCAGTTTCTGTTTTGTTTCGACCAGTGATTCAAGTTGGGCGATTTGGAAATATGCAACCGTCATTTAAAATGTGACGTAGGAAATGCGAAAGTGGAATGATCTCAATACTTATTTAGAAACAGTCGACGAGGGAAGGATTTAAAATTGCTCATAACTTTTGCCATTTCCCTTATAGTTCACACTAATTTACCTTAGAGTGAGTTCTACTTGGACCAAAAGAGCAAACGATGAAAATTGGAAACTTTGAAGACCAGACCACATAGCGATGGAAGCTCTGCTTAATATGCATGGGGCTAATCATTTTCGAAACCGTTTTTTTTTTCTGTCATTTCATATAATAATAATGATAATCATATAGATCACTTGTGAAATGTGGTGTACTGTCGACTAGTTGCGGACTCCTTGGTACTTAAATGGAGTAAATTTTCCCGGTTAGTTTTTTTTTTTTCGCTGGAGTTTATTTTTGTGGGTTCTTATATTCGCCGATCGTTGGAAAACCCGCGAAATTCGCGAATATTAGATGCTACAGTTAGTTATCTACACTAATTCCAAACATTTCAAGTCAGAGCAACTATTGGCTCAGACTAGCATCTGATGGCACTCGTCAATGCATTTATTAAACAAACGTGTGTCGAGAATAAGAACCAGTTTGACGTGCACACATTTAATCAGTTGGACTGTAGAACAAAAGGAACTGAAAAGCAAAAATATATTGAAAACCAGTATTTAAGCTTAGGAATGAACCGATTTCCTCATTTTAAAAAGTTAGAATGTCTTCTAGCGTAAGCGGAACAAGGATACGGATGTAACTGGGTTTGTCATATTGTTCCTAGCTTTTGGGTCTGTATGAATTATTTTCAAAGTGCATGCATAATTCACGTTGTCAATAAAAAGGCGACCCTAACTTTTGACGGTTTGTGGATGAAATCGTAAAAATGTTAGTTGTGAAAGGAAATTTTTATTGCGTTTTTTCTTTTTCATTTTCATCCAAATGGCAATTTAAAAACGATGCCCAAATCAACTTTGTTTTGCTCAGGTGTTGGTTAAAGGGTGAAGTGGAAACTATTTTCAATTTTGTATTGCAAGAGTAAAAAACCCTTGAGAAACAACCGTTTGTACAACTGTCAAGTCCTCAAACAAATTCATTTTCATATAATAGCTTGAAGTATTTTGCTTGAAACTGACAAAAGACTGTTTGGAGGTATGTTAAAGTAATTTGCGCTCCAGTTATTTCTGGCGAAATGCCTGTCACTGGGGAAAAAGAAATCAAATCCTATTCAAAACAAATGACACAATACAATATATATTTTTTTCTTTATATTTCTTTACGGCACCAGTAATGCTTTGTCTTGAGATGCAAAAATTCCACAAGAATGTTTTGATTCGAAGGAAGTAAGAAGTCCACGTGGACAAAATGGGTTTTATCAGAGGACCTCAGGGGCTGCTGCTGGCACGATTAAGAGTAAACGGAAGGATATAATAAAGTGCACTGATAAAAAATTTCTTTCCAGCATTCAGCGATTACGAACATAAGGTTGTGACGGCTACCTAGCCACCTATCGCGAGTGATAAAGTCAACAGTTTCAAGACAAAAAGAGTCTGCGAAAAAACACGTGTTACTGGATAAAACAATAATGGATACGGGTATTTTAATTGCAGTGCTATTCTTTGTTGCTTCTAGAACTTCCTGTCAAAATTCCAGAATAGATACAATGCCTTGTTCTCTTTACCCGGTAGGCCCGCTAAAGGAGAGCTGTTAGCAGCGCAACTAGATCATTTGCAAAACCATTGTGGAACTTTAATGGTCTGCGTTGCATCTTTAAAACTTATTATCACCAAATAAAAACGCCGCTGTTTAGGTGGTCGTGTGATAAGCGATATCAAAGCATCTAGATAGCCTCGAACTAATTATCGTTACTAACGATAATTAGTTCGAGGATTGCAGGATTGCAGCCAGGCGTTGAAATATTGATATACTTGGCAAGGAGGTAAAATCGGATTAGGTCCAATCATTTACACTTTGTTAAGGTTTTTAAATTAGCGGGTAATGGAAATAACCTAAGCTATCATTACGTGGCACGCGCTCTGAGAAGTAACTTCCAATGTAGTCTGTTGGCTATGATAAATGTATGCCATTGAATAACGGACGCAAGCTGGCTTAATTACACGAAACTGGGAAAAGACGAGCGAGTTTTCAAAGCAGCCAAACAAGTCCTCTACTATGCAGAAGAAAGCATATGATAATTAGTTTCCCTCAAAATATATGCGATCATAGGCGTTAGAACATCCGGCGTTACGCCCTCCCACGTGCCAAATCTATTCTCTCATAGTCTAACTTTCATCACCACTCGTGTTTTTAATTTTAAAGATAAACCTCGGCTCTTTTGCTGCTCGTTTAAGTTCTGTTAAAACACACTTATCGGAATATATTAAGCAGTATTTATACTTGAGAATTTAGACCCACGCGCCGAGGAAACCATGTGCTGTGTTATGGCAACCGACCTTGAAATTCGAAAATCATGCAGGAATTCAGTGAAAAGATCTTCAAATTAAAAAGAGGGTGTAAAGAGATTTCTTTACCATGTTAAAAGATGGAAAAGTTCGTTTATTCTAGTTGGGATCTCAAAGGGCATCGCAGTATTGTCGGAAGAAAATCGAGCCCGAAGAAAATTCGATTCGGACAAATAACTTTAGTTCAATAGTAGAGGAAGCATTTTTGTTCCGCTTCACTTAAAAATGATCGAATTCGGCATTGTAATTTCCGTGTTGAGAAAATGCACTTTTTGTCTCCATTTTGACTTAAATTAAGTTCAAACGTCACATATGGAAAACTCAATATGACAAACATTTCATCATATAACCCATTTTCAATGCAACCACTAAGCATAATGTTTCTGTCTGATTTACAAGTGTCCTCCTTTCAGCCGAAATCACAACTGCTTCTCGCAAGACTCAGAGCTATTACAGCCAATGTTCGATCGATTAAGTTACGTTTTTGTTGGACAAACCCCTCATTTGAGCATCAGCGTGAACTGAAGAGGAGACTGCAGTACTAAACATTTACAGAAGGAATTTAATATATAATCAGTTTAACAAAGGCTTGCGTAGATCTTTACAAAATCAATTTTTTTTCCTCAGGTACTGAGATTTGTGTACAAAAATATTATTACAAAAGTGCGTGTACATGTACAATCCAGTCAAACAAACCAGCAGTCTCATGGTAACAACGATAAAGCTAAGATGGGTTGTGTTACAAGTATATCTAGCTTTGGTATATACTGGAACAGTGGATAGCATTGTTGGCGCGCTCTGACTGACTACTGAAACTCGGAATAGCAAGTGCTATTCACCTCCCAGCAACTCGCGAAAATTTGCGCACGAAAATTGTAATCGTTGACAGGAACTATTACTTTTTTACTACCTCCACTTCGGTGAATTTTAAACATACCTTTCAGTTTATAATTAAAAAAGTGCGTGTACAGGTAAAATCCAGTCAACAAACCGCAGTTTGATGGTAACAACGATAAAACTAAGATGAGTTGTGTTACAAGTATGTCTAGCTTTAATTTTGAACATACCTTTCAGTTTCGGCTCAAACTTGAAAACCCTGTACGGTTTGCTTCCCGCCAGATTTCCTTGATCTTTGATTTCAACAATCTCCTTCTTCGTTCGCAGAGTGCAGCGAAATCTGGTTTTCCATGTCGAAGGATCTGGCTGATCCCCGGGGCGATATTTTCCTGTGTGTTGAGCCCAACGTTTAAATAATTCTGCATGGGTTTCGAGCTGGAATTCTGGCTTATTTACTCTTACCCAAGGGATTCTAAACATCCCTTGGTTTTTGTCGATCCACTCTAAGCCATCGATATCACCACGCTCGATCTGTTCCACTAACCAAGGTGTAAGTCTCTGCCGTTGTTTCACAACTCTAGCGTCGCAGGATCGATCGTTTTCCACGGATGGAACTCGCAACTTAGATAACATTTTCTGTGGTGAGAGCGATTATGAGTTATTTCTAAAATACAACTCAGTTCAAACTTTGCTATCCTAAACAGCTTTCGCGTTCTTGCTTCGAACTTTCACTGCGTGGTCGACTGTCCAACAGAGCACCGTTTTTTAACACCGAGTTGCTAACTTCACAATTTTTTTAGAAGCCTTTAAGGACTACGTTTTTCGCTGAGTTGTCCTTTCCGTTAACGCCCATATAACACCGGCCACTTTATAAGAAGCTAGGCCGTGATTGGTCGCTGCAAATTGAGGTAAATAACCCTGTTGAGTAATTAATTTTGGCGAAACTTCCGTCCTAGATAAATTTGTATTCGCAACAAGTATTCTTTACAAATTTCGGTTCCAGGCACTATGCACTGTGAGGTTTTTTCTTCTTTTTTCCTGCTTTTTACCAATTTTGGCAACAAGAACTATAACGTGAGAAAATTATACATTAAAAGTATTTGTGACAACATAATGATTTTGTCTTCATTTTTTAATGGTAACACGCATCAATGCTGTAGATTCATTTGTCATCGTCATCGTAAAAGCGACATTAGGAAAGTTCCATCAATTGGTGACAACATATTGATTTCATCTTCATTTATTTAGTAAACGATCCTTAGGTCATACAATGGGTTTAACCTTTTAACTCTCGACCAAAAGTGCCATTTTGTAAATATTGACAAACAAATAGTACCATGCAAGATACTGCCGAAGAGGTTTTGTTTGAGTGGTCGCACCGTAGGATTTCGTCCACAGACTCGCAACAGTACAGTTCTGTTAGAAGCACATTTCAAACACGTTCCAAACTCAAGTGGGATATTCCAAAGTTAAAGAAATCCAGCTGAAATTTGAAAATATTTTGAATTTGCTGACGAAATTTTGAAATCCGTCTGAAATTTCACAACAGTGTCATTTTCGCCGCCTAAAATCCACTTTCGGCTAAATAACCATAAAATGTCCTAATTGTGGACAACTCAGAAGTTTTCAGTAATTTCACAGCAAAGTCCGAGACAATTTGTAGTAATGAATAGTTTCAGAAATTTCCGAGACCATTTCAAATTATTGTGGCTTCAGAAATTTCTAAAACCATTTTAAATCACAAATTTCTGAAACCAATTATCTCTAGTTAATGTGGCCTCAGAAATTTCTGAAGCCATTTCAAGTTACATGTAGTTTCAAAAATTTCTGAGAACATTGATTTCTAGTAAATGTGGCTTCAGAAATTTCCGAAACCATTTGAAATTACCTGTGGTTTCAGAAATTTCTGAGACCACTGATTCCTTGTTAATGTGGCTTCAGAAATTTCCGAAACCATTTCAAGTTTCTTGTGGTTTTAGAAATAGTTCCGAAATTACTGTTTTTTTTTTTTTACTTCAGTGAGTAAAATGACGGCGGAAATTTCCCCAGGTTTCTTGCTTTAGTGAGTAAAATTCCGCAGGGACCAGTTAAAATAATAAGCTAGAAACTACAGAATTGTTACGCCAACTGGAACACGTAACAAACTGTATTTCAAACATTTCAAAAGCCCTTGTGTTCGAAGTTGAGCCTTGAGTTGACACCTCTTCGGGAAGGCAGACGCAGTGTCTTTGTTGACTTTGTTCGTACTAACAACTTTTCAATAAACGGCTTTTTTAATTATCTTAGCTGGCCAAAAAAACCGGCAAAGATATGGCCTCATTTGAGTAGGTTTCCTTGTAATTTTCTTCGTTGTAAGCCTTCCCTTTCCAGAGGGCATTTGAAAACCTGTTAGAGGAAAGGAAAAGTAACAAACAATTTTTGCTATTACTTCAGTTTATATAATTAACAGATTGGGCAATTATATGAAAGTGTACTATATTTCCCAGGTAAGCATCCGACGGATTTCGTTTAAATCTAAGGCTAGATGAATGGAGGAATAACTAGTAATCTCGCGTCAAAAAGTCTCTAATCGCTTCTTTGGCTCAGCGCCTGTGGTAAACAAACAAATGAGGTGTCAAGGTTAGCCTGCGAGCAAGCTCTCGGGCTCGGGGTTTGAGAGAGCGGAGAGCGAGAGCTTGCAACGATGTCTCAGAAATTTAAATCCCGCCCCCTATACTTCCCGTTGCTTCCCGTTGTCCGAGCTGTCAGAATTCGGCCAATCAGCGCAAACCGGAAACGAGCGTTAATGTCAACAAACATGTAACAGTCCACGTGAAAAAAAAAACGGAACTTGCTCGCAGCAAGTATGGCAAATATAGGGGCGCTTTCCATTCGACCAAAAATTCCGGTTTGAAATTCGGGGTATTCCGTGTGGCGAATGGAACAGTTTTTTCCGGTTGGTTGTTCCAGGCCATCACGTTCCAAGTTTCGCGCGAAAATACAAATAAACCAAAGCAAAACAAATGGCGGACTCGTTGCTTCTTTTACTTGCTTTGGAGTTGTTCGATGACTCTGAAGTTAAAACGAACGCCGATATTTTAAGCAGAGAACGAGGATATTATTTTGTTCAGTGCAGCTATAGCTGTTACCTGCGAAGGAATTTTTAAAAATCGAGTCGGCGACTACTTTGTGCTCTTGACTTTATATTACATTGTGTCATTCGTTTAATACATAAGCTTATAAGCATTTCTGTGCTACTTACCAGTCCTAGCTGTGGCCATTTTTATGTTATACTAGCTATGTTACGTGAGCAATCTTGCTCGAGTAAAAGCTGTAAGCTTTCGGTGAAAAACAAACACGCCGTGCACTGATATTGAGACGCCATCTTGACCATGCGGACACGTTCGATTCCGGCTCGGAGAAACTGGGCCGAGCAGGAATGGTCGAATGGAACGGTATTTTCCGGTTGTTCCGATTTTCCGGAATTTTAAGAAGGTTGTCCTAAAATTCCGGAATTTTATTCCGGGAAATTTACGCTCCATTCGCTTCCCAACCCGGAATTTCCGGAATTTTTGGTTGAATAGAAAGCGCCCTAGATCTGTGTAGGGAAAAAACCGAAAGCAGAAGATCCAAACGATTTAATATTGTAGATATTGTAAAGCTTCGTTAAAACTTCGCTAGCGCGTTTATAATTTTGTGAATCGCGAGATGTTTTTTATTGAAAAGGTTTCAAATTACTTTCGAACATATGCAAATTGCGTGGTGAACAAAAATAAATAAACTAAATAGCACCGGCCAAAACACTAGAGCTCTTTCGATAGCTGTTCAAATGGCTGGAAATCTTTCATCTAAACGGGTACTAACATTCGCCGTTCGAAAGGGTGAAGATTTTTTTTAAACGTTTAACAGCCGCCGTTTGAACGGTTGAATATTTTTTCCCGTGAACTTTCAGCGTGAGAGGTCACAAATGCTGGTCGATAATTTTCTCGGCTGACCCAAACAAAAGCTGAAACTTCGCCGATCTTAATTCTTCGTTAGATACATCGGCAACAGAAGCCGCAGACATTCCAATACTTCTGGCTTCTGCTACCTGGTCGTCGATGATGCGTTGTAACGGACAGACAACCAACACCGTTTGATGCTGCCTCCTTTCAATTTGCAGCCGCGGCAGGAAACAGTTGAAATATAAAGCTTTTGCCATAGCCCGTCAGCAAAACAGTGAGGACATCACTGCCTTTAAGTAGTGCTTCAACTGCTTGACGTTGCCCGGGTTTCAATTCCGAAGGAAACTTCACATATTTTGAAAAATTCTCGCACGCTTTATGAATACAATCTCCTCCGCTCACCGTGATTTTGTTTTCTTGATCACGCACGACGCGCTAAGAATGATGACGTTATTATCCAATTAAATCTCAACCAATCAGCATTTTCCGCTAGCTTTCACAGGTTAAACATTCAAATTTCTGAGACATCGTTGCAAGCTCTCGCTCCTTTCCCTCCCCCACCGTCTCCCCACCAAAAAAACTCCAAACCCGAACCCGAGAGCTTGCTCGCAGGCTATGTCAAGTTAGGTATGTCGCACAATGCAGTTAATTACCTCATGCGCGAAGCGCCATGAGGTCATAAAATGGGCTTCGTTTTTCTTGTTATTAACTCATGCGCAAAGCGGCATGAGGTTAAAAAATGGGTCGGTTTTTCTTGTTAACTCATGCGCATAGCGGCATGAGGTTAAAAAATGGGCTCGGTTTTTCTTGTTATTTTTATTTTTTGCGTCACGATTTTGCATGCAAATTTATGCACGCATATTTTAGTGTACGCGAACTCGCCCCTGCTTCCCCTAGAAAGTTATTTTTGTTCCCTATTGTTAAAAAAGGCTTCAGGAAGGTTAAACCAATCAGAATCCGTCTACTGAGCACATGTCTGGATTTTAGGGGGGACTAGAGAGAACCGGTTTGTCACTCGGAGAAGATTCAGATTTCAAACAAATATGGCTCCTTCTGTACTCTACACTTCAATTTTTCAGACGTTCATTTTCCATTACCAAAATGTAAACACGCCTTTTAAGACATCGAAATGGAAAGAAAAAGTCCTTAAGACGATTTGTATGCCTCTGAAGTGGCGGTTAGAATGCTGAAAGCGATGAATCTTCCTGTGAAAGAAAAAGCGGGACATCTCGAAGCGCGAAGAGGCAGACTTTACTAAGAATTTTCAAGCATTCCTGGAAAAATACGGTAAAGAAAATAACATTTTTGAATGTCAATTTACTTTGTAAGAAACATTTCATAGACTGTTTGTTCTTCGACATGTGCTAAAATTTGCTTGCGTTGCTGACACGGGCTTCCTCGTTGCGATAATTTAACGCATTTTGCTCTTGAGACTAAACTAATAGATATTTGAATAAAACGTTCAACTGAGAGAATTCGTTGTCCTTTTTCCTGTGTAAAGGCAAATTGCGATTAAACTTGCGATTAAAGGCAAATTGCGATTAAACTAGTAACTGAAATTATTAAGTTAGATGGCGCTTTCTAAAATAAAGTTTGCTTTCAAGATTTTTTGATTCGCGAAAACATTATGCGAATGATCTTTACGGATAAGAATGGCATTCAATATACACAGGAAAAGTCGGAAATTTTAGAAAACACTAGATATAAATATAAAAGCAGGTTGCAGAATTTAAATATTATTTTGTGATGAATTCGCCCGCGCTGCAGTAAGGATAAATAAATCGCCAAGCCTTCCGGAAGCAGAAAATCACTGAATTCTGATAAGCGTTTAACTCTTTTATTCAAGGGAAAGACATTTTCATTCAAGGAAATATGAGTTTCATTGAAACGTGTTGACCTTTAGAACAAATTACATTTCAAACGAAATTTGCATATATGAAATCAAACGGGGGGGTGGGGGGGTGGGGAGGTCATGATGCGTCACGCAATTTTTATTTTTATTAAAATGTTTCACAGTTTTGACATTATAAAAGCAGAATCTCCAGAATCCGATTACATGTATTTTTTCATTATCTCAGATAAATTTAGAACTTCCAAAAATTTATTGGAAATCTGGGCAGGTGGACGGGTTTCTGGGGCTTGGAAATACAGGCGGGAGGGGGGGGGGGGGAGGAGTCTAGCGGGCCAGGAAATCCGGGCGGAGGGGGAGGGGTCAAACAGTCTTGCCGTCCGTAGGTGGGGGGGGGGGGTGGATTCTTTCTGGAATAACCCAATGAAATAGAAATAATTCACGGTTTGGGAAGTATTAGACTAGTGTGGGTTTGATAAGGAATCAACAAATTAAATATTCCAAGCGCGTACAGAAAAATTGGTAGCTTCAATCAACATGTCTTGTGTGATGATACAATATGTGTTATGCAAAATTCGTTGACGGGGGAGGGGTGCGTGACCCGTTTAAAATAAACCGTAAAACTTTCTTACGCAAGCGCATGAGTGTAGGCTACAATAGTAGCCTCTTGTTACTCATGCGCGTAGCGGCATGAGGTAAGGTTTCGGCTCCGTTTTTCTTGTTATTACTCATGCGCGTAGCGGCATGAGTTATAAAATGGGCTCTGTTTTTCTTTTTTTTATTACTCATGCGCGTAGCGGCATGAGTTATGAAATGGCCTCGGTTTTTCTTCTTCTTTTTTTTTTTGGTGTCACGATTTTGCATGCAAATTTATGCACGCATATTTTAAATTGTGCTCTTCCGGTTCATAGACTTCCTGTTTTGTGACTTCCGGCTACTCCCACTTCCGGTAAAACAGCGTTACTGAAGTGTCACGACAGCATCTCCTACAACCCTACTTACATTACTAATGTTCACGTTAGCTATATATAAGACGTAGAACAATCACTGGCTTCATTGTGGTACAGCCTTTATTTACAAAACATTCAATAGTAAAGAACGCAGTTTGCAGGAACGATGACTGAATGAAAGGAATAACTCTTCTTCATATCGGACATCTTCTTATCATGTTTAAAATATATCATAAAACTTTCGTACGCATGCGCATGAGTATAGGCTGCTTGCAGCCTCTTGTTATTTTTTTTGGTGCCACGATTTTGCATGCAAATTTATGCACGCATATTTTAAATTGGCACTTCCGGTTCATAGACTTCCTGTTTAGTGACTTCCGGCTACTCCCACTTCCGGTAAAACAGCGTTACTGAAGTGTCACGACAGCATCTCCTACAACCCTACTTACATTACTAATGTTCACGTTAGGTATATATAAGACGTAGAACAATCAGTGGCTTCATTGTGGTACAGCCTTCATTTACAAAACATTCAATAGTAAAGAACGCAGTTTGCAGGAACGATGACTGAATGAAAGGAGTGACTCTTCTTCATATCGGACATCTTCTTATCATGTTTATATCATAAAATTTTCGTACGCATGCGCATGAGTGTAGGCTGCTTGCAGCCTCTTGTTTTTATTATTATTATTATTATTATTATTTTTTGTGTCAAGATTTTGCATGCAAATTTATGCACGCATATTTTAAATTGTACACTTCCGATTCAAAGCTTTTCCACTACACTTCCTGTTTAGTGACTTCCGGCTACTCTCACTTCCGGTAAAAGAGCGTTACTCAAGTATCACGACAGCGTCTCCTACAACCCTAGTTACATTAGCAATGTTCATGTTTGGTATAGATAAGTCTTAGAAGAATCATTCCCTTCATTGTGGTACAGCCTACTTACGCATGCGCATGAGTATAGGCTGCTAGGAGCCTCTTGTTATTTTCATTTTTTGTGTCACGATTTTGCATGCAAATTTATGCACGCATATCTTAGTGTACGCGAACTCGCCCCTGCCTCCCCTAGAAAATTATTTTTGTCCCCTATTGTTATAAAAGGCTTCAGGAAGGTTAAACCAATGACTGTCATCAGATTTCAAACAAATATAACCGCTTCTGTGCTCCACACTTCAATTTTGCAGACGTTCATTTTCCATTACCAGAATGTAAAAACGCCTTTTAAGACTTCGAAATGGAAAGATAAGACGATTTGTATGCCTTTGAAGTGGCGGTTAGAGAGCTGAAAGCGATGGAATCTTCCTGTGAGGATTAGCATCCATTTATCACAAAGCGGGACGTGTCTTCCTACGAAGCGCGAAGCGGCAGACTTTACTAAGAATTTTCAAGCAGTCCTGGAAAACTACGGTAAAGAAAATAACATTTATGAATGTCCATTTACTTTGCAAGAAACATTTCATAGACTGTTTGTTCTTCGACATGTGCTAAACAAATTTGCTTGCGTTGCCGAGCACGGTGTCCTCGATGCGATCCTGTTATTGCGATCTTGCGATTTATCAACAAAGCGGGACATCTCGAAGCGCGAAGCGGTAGACTTTACTAAGAATTTTCAAGCATTCCTGGAAAACTAAGGAAAATAAAATTACATTTTTGAATGTCCATTTACTTTGTAAGAAACATTTCAAAGACTGTTTGTTCTTCGACATGTGCTAAAATTTGCTTGCGTTGCTGACACGGCTTCCTCGATGCGATAATTTAACGCATTTTGTCCTTGAGACTAAACTAATAGATATTTGAAAATAAAAACGTTCAACTGAGAGAATTCGTTGTCCTTTTTCCTGTGTAAAGGCAAATTGCGCAGGCATGTTAAGGCATGGTTTGAAGACTAATTTGCATAAAATCTGAAAAAATATCCTAACTTTACGACAATTTGCCTTAACAATCTCAAACTTGGCAAGAGTATAAAACGTAATGACTTAAACTCGTTTATCCTCAAAGAGTCGAACTTTTGAGTCACGTGACCTGTAAATAATAATTAAAGGGAAATAATATTCGGAGTAAAATGGGGAACAGAAAATGGAATATAAGTAAACGTTATTGGGTATCGATCTTTTACATCTAAAAGGCTTTTCATGAATTAGCCTTTTAATCGTGTCCATGTTAAATAGGAACGCTGCAATTAACGGAAATAGGTCACGTGACTAAATAAATAGCTTAATAACTTCTAATAGAAATAACAGATACAACCATACAAGGCTAATTCATGATGAGGTTTCAGGATTTAAAAGTATAAGACCTAAACAGACTTAATTATATTTCGTTTTGTGTTCCCCATTTTACTCTGAATATTTTGGTCGTTAATTATCATTTACAGGTCACGTGACCCAAATATTCGACACTTTAAGCTAAAAATGAGTTAAGGTCATTAAGTTTTATACGGTTGCTAAGTTTGAGCGTGTTACGGCAAATTTCTGCAAAGTTATAATAGTTTTCAGATTTTATGCAAATTAGGCTTAAAACCATGCCTTAACATGCCTGAGTATATATAAGATAAACTTGTTCGAATGTTTTCTTCGTGAAGCCAATAATCACGCTTTCTAAAATAAAGTTTGCTTTTAAGATTTTTTGATTCGCGAAAACATTATGCGAATCAAAATCATCATCATCATCATCTTATGCGAATCATCTTTACGGATAAGAATGGCATTCTATATTCACAGGAAAAGTCGAAAATTTTATAAAACACTAGATATAATAAAGCAGGTTGCTGAATTTAATTATATAAATATTATTTTGTGATGTTTATAATATAATTCAGACACCCTAACGCTCTGCGCTGCAATTAGGATAAATAAATCGCCAAGCCTTCCGGAAGCAGAAAATCACTGAATTCTGATAAGCGTTTAACTCTTTTATTCAAGGGAAAGACGTTTTCATTCAAGGAAAGTATGAGTTTCATTAAAACGTTTTGACCTTTAGAACAAATATTTTGGATAGCGCGCGATCGAATTACATTTCACACGAAATTTGCATATATGCAATCAAACCCGGGGGGGGGGGAGGGGGGTTATGATGCGTCACGCAATATTTGTTTTTCTTAACATTTTCACAGTTTTGACATTATAAAAGCAGAATCTCCTGAATCCGATTACGTGTTTTTTTTCATTATCTCAGATAAATTTAGAACTTCCAAAAATTTATTGGAAATCTGGGCAGGTGGAGGGGTCTCTGGGGCTTGGAAATACAGGTGGGAGGGAGGGGGGGGGGAGTCTAGCAGGCCAGGAAATCCGGGCGGAGGGGGAGGGGTCAAACAGTCTTGCCGTCCGTAGGTTGGGGGGGGGGGGGGTGGATTCTTTCTGGAATAACCCAATGAAATAGAATTAATTCACGGTTTGGGAAGTATTAGACTAGTGTGGGTTTGATAAGGAATCAGCAAATCAAATATTCCAAGCGAGTACAGAAAAATTGGTAGCTTCAATCAACATGTCTTGTGTGATGATACAATGTGTGTCATGCAAAATTCGTTGACGGGGGAGGGGTGCGTGACCTGTTTAAAATAAACCGTAAAACTTTCTTACGCAAGCGCATGAGTGTAGGCTACAATAGTAGTCTCTTATTACTCATGCGCGTAGTAATAAAATGAGTAATAAAATGGCCTCGGTTTTTCTTCTTATTTTTAGGTAAGGTTTTGGCTCCGTTTTTCTTGTTATTACTCATGCGCGGAGCGGCATGAGGTAAGGTTTCGGCTCCGTTTTTCTTGTTATTTTTATTTTTTGTGTCACGATTTTGCATGCAAATTTATGCACGCATATTTTAAATTGTGCACTTCCGGTTTATAGCTTTGCCACTACACACCACTACACAAATAGATATTTGAATAGAACGTTCAACTGAGAGAATTCGTTGTCCTTTTTCCTGTGTAAAGGCAAATTGCGATTAAACTTGTTCGAATGTTTTCTTCGTGAAGCCAGTTATCACGCTAGTAAACAGTAATTAAGCTTATAAAGTTAGATGGCCGATGGCGCTTTCTAAGATAAAGTTTGCTTTCAAGATTTTTTGATTCGCGAAAACATTATGCGAATCATCTTTACGGATAAGAATGGCATTCAATATACACAGGAAAAGTCGGAAATTTTAGAAAACACTAGATATAAATAAAGCAGATTGCTGAATTTAAATATTATTTTGTGATGAATTCGCCCGCGCTGCAGTTAGGATAAATAAATCGCCAAGCCTTCCGGAAGCAGAAAATCACTGAATTCTGATAAACGTTTAACTCTTTTATTCAAGGGAAAGACATTTTCATTCAAGTAAATATGAGTTTCATCAAAACGTTTTGACCTTTGGAACAAATATTATGGATTCACGATCATGAATCGAATTACATTTCACACGAAATTTGCATATATGAAATTAAACGGGTGGGGGGGGGGGGGGGGTCATGATGCGTCACGCAATATTTATTTTTATTAAAATGTTTCACAGTTTTGAGATTATAAAAGCAGAGTCTCCTGAATCCGATTACATGTATTTGTTTTTCATTATCTCAGATAAATTTAGAACTTCCAGAAATTTATTGGAAATCTGGGCAGGAGATGTCGAAGAGACTTTACAATAAGAACTGAACATTTTGACTTTAGTACATTTATCTTATGTTTGTTGTTAATTTGTGATCGTTGCGAATGCGGTCAGCGGTTTCTGTTATTACGATTAGGCTCGTGTGTCACTCGCGTGAAACACATGGTTTTTCATGGCCGCTTTCTATAGTATTGAAAGACGCTTATTCTTTGGAATATAGACTTGAACGGAACCTTTGTCGACTCCTTGATGTCTCTTTATTATCTCTCTGTCTTCGCGACAGGAGGAGGGGTCTCTGGGGCTTGGAAATACAGGCGGGAGGGAGGGAAGGGGGAGTCTAGCGGGCCAGGAAATCCGGGCGGAGGGGGAGGGGTCAAACAGTCTTGCCGTCCGTCGGTTGGAGGGGGGGGGGGGGGGGAGGGGGTGGATTCTTTCTGGAATAACCCAATGAAAAAAAAAATAATTCACGGTTTGGGAAGTATTAGACTAGTGTATGTTTGATCAGAAATCAACAAATTAAATATTCAAAGTGAGTACAAAAAAATTGGTAGCTTCAATCAACATGTCTTGTGTGATGGTGCAATGTGTGTCATGGAAAATTCGTTGACGGGGGAGGGGTGCGTGACCCGTTTAAAATAAACCGTAAAACTTTCTTACGCAAGCGCATGAGTGTAGGCTACAATAGTAGCCTCTTGTTTCCCCCCAAAATTGAACAAAAATAGGATATAACAGTTTTATTTCGATATAAAAGCAGCAGATTTTAGTTAATTTAAACAGCTATAATAGCAAAGGAATCGGCCCTAACGTTGAAAAATATTTTTGGTGTAAGATACGTGACATTTCATAGATCACCTGACCATGGTATGTTTCCGGAAAACACTTATTCATTCCAACCGGTTCAAACTGCTTCCTGTGGCGGTTTGTTTCTTTGAGCGGGTCTTTGAGCTAGTAAGAGCGTCTTCGAAAATGTGTTGGATCACTCCGTTCGATCAGCTGTATCCAAAGTTTGTTTGCGGGACGACTATAACATGAGTGGAAACGGCGGAAATAGTTCTGAACTTACCGAGAACTGGTGTGAAAGTTATATGATGTGCCAAAGGTGCGGGTCTGACGTTTTTTAGCCTACGTGTAGCCGTTAACGTTCATACTCCAGGTAAGCTTTTAATACAACACTGTATTCAAACTTAACACAATACATGACACGGCTCGTATAATTACTGAGTAGGTAATTTAAGTGTAATTTAGTCGTACAGTCGTGTATAGTATCTAGATCTGTGTAATTCCATAGATTGCGCGCCACTTTATTTCCCCCGCTGCAAGCACTAAATATATGTCGCTCTATCATCCGAACGCTTTTGCATTTATCAAAATATCTTACCTCAGATCACACGTCAAAGGAGCTTAAACTGAATTCAACACCACGTAGCTTTTTCCTTTTGTAAGTACGTACTAAAGTTTCGTGAAGCCAGATTTTTTATATTTTCTCAAACTGTTCAAGTTCGTTGCCCAATTTCCTGCAGGTCGTTTTAATTCCACGGACGATAATACCCCGGCGTATCCAATCGAACAAAATCGAACCAAAAATCAATCGAACCCAATCGAACACCAATCGTTCGATTGGGTTCGGTAATCGAACAAAATCGAACATCTATTTTGCTGTGAGTTCGATTTTCGAACCAATCGAACACAGTCGAACTAATCGAACACAATCGAACACAATCGAACACAATCTTTTGTTCGGAATCCATGTCTTGATAAGTAAATCACGCAGGACTAATCATAATCAACTTTTATTGAATGGAATAAATAGAAAAACGTCCAAATATCGAACTGAATGTCAATGTTTAGTAATATATATTTTGTAGCTGAGACAAAACGACGGTAAAATAATGAAATGCACTTTCGTTTACATTTCTATATTAGAAGGAAGGATATGATTTCTGCCCTGTTTGTCACCGTTACACTCAAACAGAAGTTTAGGAAGATTAGGGGGACGGTGCACCGTACGATATGTCCGCAGTATGAACAGACAGGAGTTCGGTAATCGAACGTTCGATTGAGTTCGATTGATAGTTGTTCGATAATCGAACGTTCGATTGAGTTCGATGGTTAGTTGTTGGGTAATCGAACGTTCGATTGGGTTCGATTGTTCACTGTTCGGTAATCGAACGTTCGATTTTGTTCGATTGACCAAATTTTATTGTGAGTTCGATTTCGTTCGATTACCGAACCCAATCGAACGATTGGTGTTCGATTGGGTTCGATTACCGAACGTTCGATTGGATACGCCGGGTAATACAGATACGCAGAAGTGATCTTCGCTTTTTGAAAATATTTCTCGCTATAATGACAAGATATCTTACATTAAAGATGAACAGAGATGATCCTGCTAAATATCCTTTTTTTTTTCCAATACTTATATATTTTTTAACTTAGTGTTTACACGAAGAAATGTGAATTTTTCTGTCCGGTTTCGGCTATTTGTTGACGACTGACAGCAAATAAATAGTTCGAACGTTTTCGCGTTCGCGCCCTTAGCAATCAGTGCTGAAATCAAAGCTCTGACGACTGCTACTAAACGGTGAAGCGCGAAATTGACCATTTTTAACACGTTATTTCAGTTTTTCTTATAAATTTGCGGTTAAAGTTGTGGCTATCGTCAATGTTCGAATCAGTATAGGCATCCCGGGATAGGCATACCTCACAGAAATGCGATAGGATTACAGTGGAATCCCAATAACTCGAACCTCTCGCTAATGAACTCGAACCAAACTCAAGTTTTTTCCCTTGGCTACAGATTGCTTGCAAATTTGCCCTCGTATTAACTGGAACCTTTGATATCTCGAACCAAATTTCCCTCTCCCCTGGAGGTTGAGTTATCTGGATTCTACTGTATATACCGTATTTATTCGATTAAGCGCCCAACCTCGAATAAGCGCCCACCTCGAATAAGCGCCCACCCTGTAGGTAGGAAAAGTTAATAAGCGCCCAGCTTCGAATAAGCGCCCACCCCACCCCTCTAGGAGGCAGCACCAGAGAGTTCGCTAATTGACCTTAGTGACAATGAGATTGAAATTGACTTAATACTACTGAGAGACTTCCTCGAAGACCGAGTTTTCCGAAGTATTTTAAAGAAGCTTTCAATGAACAGTTAAAATTCTGCTTTGGTTTTGTTATTATTTTATTGTTTTGTTGCAAAAAAAACTTACTACTTGCTGAAAATGGTGAAAATTTAATAAGCGCCCAGCCTCGATTAAGCGCCCACCTCGAATAAGCGCCCACTCTCGTGAAGGTCCAAAAATTTAATAAGCGCCCAGGGCGCTGATTCGAAGAAATACGGTATTCCTTATGGTCTATTGTATTTAGCTTCAAAAATTCATAACCTCTGTTGATTATTTTGCGAGAGTGTGGTTTTACCCAGGCTAAATGCCCGGCAGTCTGAAAATTTTATAGAATTTCTACGAAATTACTTGTCCCAACCTCCTGAAAGTATTCTATCTTCGTTTAGAATTGCCAAGCGATTGGGAAAACGTGAGTGGGTTCTCTGCTGAGTGAAATCGCCATGAGTTTGACACTTAGAAAAATTTCGTGTGGAGCCTGTGTGACTCACGGGCACGGTTTAACCCAGGGTAAATTCCTGGCAGTCTGAAAATTTTACAGAATTTCTACGAAATGCCGTTATAAATGGGGTTGACAGACTTACGCGACTCCTGTTATGTGACCCTTTCACAAGCATCTCTTTTAGCGACTCTCTTCAAATATAGACAGGCTAAGCACTAGTACCACTCATCGCTAAAAAGTATTTAAAAAGCATTAAGCTTTCCCAGTAAGACTTAAAGAAAGAAAATGCGCCTTTAGATCACAGTTATGTTCACAGTTGTTCTCAAGCAAGCAGAACTCGTCAGCAGCGAAGCCACTCTCGTTTTCCTAATCGCTTGGCAATTCTAAACGAAGATAGAGCACTTTTAGGAAGTTGGGACAAGGCATTTCGTAGAAATTCTATAAAATTTTCACTGTCTGGCATTTAGCCTATACACTTGGCTACGGCATTTAGCAGGACGAGTTATATGTCACGAGATATGGCAAAAACGTCGGGCCGACATCAAACAAATTCACGCCATCGCCGTGGGATCGGGCAAAATCCTGCCGTGCTGTGTACTCCGAAAGGTCTCAGATTTTTCCGTCATATAAATAGTATATTTGTCTTGATTTCATTTCGGTTATTTCTCCGATTCTGACATCATACTCCTCAATACATGTACTAATACCGGAACCGGAAATGAGAAATTTCTGAGAAAGCCTGAAAATTAAAGTGCTCCCGTGATAAACTTCTTTTACACCGCGTTAATGGAGCATGAAATCTACGATTAAATCACGCAGCATTCAACGTGAATTTCGCAGGATTTTTCGGATAAAATTACAACTACCAGTTGCAAGTAAGACACAAGACTGTTGAATATAATTCCTTTATTAGCTAGACAAACTTTAGCCACAAAACTGCAAAATCTTTAGTCGCAAATGCGCCCGGTTCAGGCGCAATTTCGAGCACTGTAAAGTTAATCTACTTTCGCCTGGCGCGGCTGGTCAGTGAATTATTGCTACAAGACGTCATACAGCGAATTGCACCGTACCGTAGAACATCGCGAAGAACGACGTCGGTATTTAGGTGAAAACTTCCCAAATCAGGCAGAGAACCACAGCAAAATCAAGATAGAACATTCAAAACATACCAGAACGGTAGCGAGGAAAATCCGATTACTTCTTGCTTGATTCTAAAGAGACCCAACAATTTACTTGGTCCGGAGAAGAACCTTCGTCCAATTTTTCCACTGCGTACTTTTAGTAGGCATTGAAATATTGAGCCGTACGATTCCAAAATCGGGAAAATATCCGAAACTAAATCAAGACAAATAGATTATTCACATGTGACATTTCGGAACCCCTGCTCCCCAGGATGATGCCTGATTTCCACGCGCTGGGAATGCTGGATACTATTGTGACGTTTCAAGATGGCGCAGATTTGGTACCGACTCTCGATAAGCAAACCAGTTACTCCGTAATATAAGTCTCAATAAGGTGTCCGACCTCCTGTAGGTCGATGTTAATTTGACATAACCATCCTCGATTCGTTCCGCCTAGACGACGCGCTAAGCATACTGGATACTATTGTGACGTTTCAAGATGGCGCAGATTTGGTACCGACACTTTTCTCGATTCGTTCCGCCTAGCCGACAAGATTAGGAAGCGTCTCCTTCGTCCACGCAATAATCTTTATTCATCTTAAGATAAATCAAAGGCTCCTTAGAGCCAACCCGTGAATTTGAAATGCTAACGCATAAGGCAATAATTGCGGTTTAAAGCTTATGTTTTCACTCTGTCACGGTTCAATATATATATATTTTTTAAATTAAACGCAAGGATTTTTGACAAACGCAAAAAATAAAAATACAGTACATTACTTTCATAATGTTCAGTCCGAAGAAGAAAGAAAAAAAAAAAAGAACGCCCCGAGCGAGATTCGAACCCGGGCCTTTCGGCTATAAGACCGCAATTTACACAACTAGACCACTGACTTGTAATAGGATACATTTTATTACTTGAAAGCAGATAACCATCAAAACGCGAGTCTCAGTTGAAAATTCCTTTTAGATCGATTTTAACGTTGCATTAAAGACTCCAAATGCGAAACATCTTTAAGCTTATTGTTGTTTATATTCGTTTACACCAATTTAGTCATTGTTATCGCTGGATTCACGCTGTTCTTGTTACAAAACGCATTCGTAACAAAGCATTACGTCACTAAGTTTACAGCTGATGGAAGGAGTGAGCGAGTGAGTGACTCATTTGCATATCTGTCGTCGTTACCGATAACCCGTTCATTACGCATGCGCGTATATTCACGGGTTAAAAATCACATATCTAAAGTTACAATATTAAAAAGGATAAATATAAATTTAAATATAAATATGTAAGGGAAGAAATTATAAATGTGAATAATCAAGAGACATGCAGACAGCCAAACTTTCGGTCCCGGGACTTCTTTGTACGATTTTTCTTCGATGTCTTCCACAACTTGTATTTGTGCGGAGCGAATCAGAATTTGCTTACCCACTTGTAGGGGCTGTTTGCATCTATAAGGCTAGACGGGATTGCAAGCTTAAGGGCCATTATTTTATAGCAAGATCTGCAAAATTTGTCGAAGTCGTTACACAACAAAACACAAAAGACTTTCTTTTAAGCCCGCTATCTGACTCTTTGCCTGTCGTCTCTCTTGGAAGAGCAAGACGCGGGAGACGCGCGCGTGTTTAGACGCGGAACGAGGGACGCGTGACCGAGGGGAGTGCGAGGGGTGATGGGAAGGAGGAAAAGGAAAGGGCCAGGAGAGACGACTGGCAGATCGTGAGTCGAAAAGTTGAGAGAATAGCCGAAAAGTTGTGCGAGGTGGTTGTTGTGATTTGTTTCGCCGTGTATGTATTTAGTAACTGTATTTATCATGGACAACTAGCCAGCTTGGTGGATTTTGTTGATCGGTTGCCCTACCGGAACAGAAACGCTCTTTAGATAACCTCTGATTTCAATGGACCTGGGTATCACGCAGCTCTATTATTTTCAGGGCTAGGGTCCATTGTTGTGTTGTTTGTTCTGTTGTTTTCTCGGCCAATCGAGGAAGACCTTACAATGGCTGCGAATTAACTCGCTCTACCGGAAGCGTTTTTGATGTTCTACAAGTAACAGGCCTAACACGACTCTTGTGGGTATCGTGATGTTGTGCACTTGACCTGAAGCTTGCAAGTTATGTACTGTTCAAACAAATGAGCAGTAGTCATTTTTATCAGGTTTAAAAACTCGAGGCGGAGACGAGGGTTTTTACACTGATGAAACACGAGCTGCAAATAAAGATCACTGTCATAATTGTCAGCTTGTTCACTGTTATAATTATCAGAGGAAGAGTGTTTCATCAGGATATCCAAACACCGAGAAGTGGGTTGAAAAACGAGGCACAGTCGATTTTTTCCCCAACTTCCAGGTGTTTGAATACCTGATGGAAACTCGTTTGCTTCTTAAACTGATCATTAAATACAGAGAAATCGCCAAAATCTATGCAAATTAAGACCGACTACCCAAACCTTCACGTTAGAGATTTCCTTTGTGTTCTCACAGGACAATAAATAAATATCACAGCGATGATTAAAACTGCGTAATCATTAAGCGATAATTGCATTGTTTGGTCATTCAATTCCGCTTCCCCCTCGAGACTGATGTCAAATCCCTCCAGGAGTTTTCAGCATGACCGTAGATTACCAGGTATAAACGGTTCATGCACGTGATAGATTTGCCTCATACTGATAAGAATTCTTTATATTAGAGTTTTTGAAAACCTTGTTAACTTAGCCTCAAATATAAACTCAAAGACGGCAATTTGAATCAATTAATGCCGTTTTTTTGACTGCTGTGGAGGCAAATTGGCAAACTGTCCAAAACCTTGTTTGCAACATGAAAACTAAGCTTCCTTTTTGTTCGGAGTCAAATAAATCGACTTTTGGTTTCAAGCATGCGCACAAAGCAAAATTTGGAAAAAAAAAAAAAAAAACAGACAAATACCAGAAGCTTGACTTTTCTTTTTCTTTGTTCTACTCTCCATACACCGAATGCAAATATGGCCGCCCGACAATTTTTTGTTTGGACAGGTTCTCAAGAAAAGAAAAGCAATTTGTTAATGATAATGATCAGGTCAAAACAAGTCATTGTGTGCATTTTCAAGGTCATATTCTTAATTTAGGAGAAGTTAGAGGCAATCAAATTTTGGGAAAAACATGAAAGCGACGCTAGTTGGGCTAGAATGTCTTTTCTCATACAAATGCTTAGCAACCGTTAGACGAAAAACACGAAAACTTTGCAAGATGATACACTTAGCAGCACTTGTTTACGTGATATCATTAATTTCTCTGAAAACTTGGCCAAACAAAAAGCTACCTGACGGCCATATTTGCATTTGGTGTCGTTTTTATTCCATTTTTTCCTTCGTTGCTGGCATTTCACTAGACTTTATTTCTGAAGTAAAAGTTCCCCAGAAAACGCTAAAGAAAGTGAAATCTTTTAACAAGAAGTGGCAAGTGGCAGGAAGACCAAATTTTCCTTCGATTTTGCTAGTCAAATCTGATAATACTTCATGGGCATTGCGGGCGTACGGTATTTACGCACGAGTTGGTTCGTATCAGAAATCGAACGAGCGAGGCTTTAGGTTTGTCGCGTATAAATCTGGCGATGTAGCAATTCACGATAGTTCTCTCATTTGAGAACTTTTTGAAAGATTTCTTCATTCTACTTGAGTTCGGTACAAAAGACGTCTTTTATCATAAAATGGGATGACGTCAAAAATGGCAGAAGGACCGTGGTTCGTGCGGTTGAGTTATCAATGGGTTAAGTTATCAGTTTTGAAAACCTATTGCAGAAGACCTAAGTCTGGATTTTTTAACCGCTCCATGCATTGAGACCCAGGGAAAGCTCCGCAACAAGAACCAGCCTTCTAAACTGAACATCATTCCTTTACACTTTTTCTCATTTTTTTTAAATTAAAACAATAACAAAAGTTTATCTTTAGATGCTAAAATATAGGTTACGCATTCTTTATACAAAGACAAGCACATGCTCATTCCCGCAAGTAATGGTTAAAATAATCAATAAATTACATCAATTTAAACTTTGCTTAAGCTTTTGCCATGTACTTTTATTATTTTATCAAAGTTTCTTACGTTTCATTAATGTTTACGTTAAAAGGCAACCCTTTAGCAAATTTCGATCAGATAATTTTTAAATTGGAGCACAGTTATAACATCTGAAATCATTTTGTTGGACTTGGGAATCATGGATAATACTCTTCGGCCGAAAAAAAAAATAACTTGTCCGACAGTATTTTTCATTTTATTCATAGACGGAACTGGTGAGATTAATTTGTATTTAAAGTTTATGTTTATTCGTCTTGTTGTTGTTGTTGTTATTGTTGTTGTTGTTGTTGTTGTTGTTGTTGTTGTTGTTGTTGTAGCTTTAACTTATAAATTCAACTTATAAATTCAACTTTGATTAACTGTAAATGCAAAATGCCAGTTTTAGGTTTGTCCTATATGTATGCGGAACTTAATTGAAAGTTGTTTAAAAAAAACGGTTGGATCTAAAGGTCTGACTGTCTGCCATGAATTTGATTTGAACCTTCAAAGCTTCTCTTTTTGAAAATTAACACATTTCTTTAACAACACAAAAGTTCCAATCAGGCGATAGCTCTTCAATTCGAAATCGTCCGACGTTGCTGAGTTCAACATTATAAACTCATCAGTTTAGCCCTGCTGATGAATTGTAGTGATTGGATAAAACTTTCCATTCAACATCAGTCCAACATTAATCAAGTTGTTATCAGGTGTGTAAAATTCGCTTGGGCGGCTTATTTAACATCGCTGAACTCGTGCGCGGAACAACAAACCATGTGTATATTTAACATCATTCCACATCATTCGCAAGCGGACAAACGAAATCAAAATGTTGAATTCAACAATAGAACAGTTTTCGCTTGAGTATGGTTAAACTAAAACCAAAGAAATCTGACTCTGGCCAATTACAACTAGGCAGACAATCCACTGAACCAATCAGAGCTAATACAAATACATGTTATCGGCGCCAAGCGCGGAAAAACGTGTGCGACTGCAAGTTACACTGAATAATAGCCCTTATGCACGTTTACGTCAGACTAGCTAATTTCACCCCCAAGCCTCGCTTTCGAAGTGTAAACCCGTGCTAATCTCATCAATGTATTCTCAAAGGAGCAAATTTGAAAAGAATACCCACTCAAAAACTCAAACTAGCTTTATAGCTAAGTGTCAGCCACGTTAATTGAGTTATTGTATTGTATTGTAAAAACAACGTGAACTTGTCAAAGGTTTGCAAGGAATTTCGTACAAACGAGGCTTGGTGGTGCATTTTCAGCTGGTGACGTCATCACGCACAAGGCCTATTGCTTTTGAATTTAATTCTGATTGGTTGAGAAAGTGGCGTGAGATTTTTAAGCCAATCACAGAGCACAGTAGTGCAAAACTAAAGCAATCTCTAAATTATCTTGAAAATTGAAAACCGCTCTATGAAACCGGATGTTGAATCGCGATCGTTTAATTTACACATTCGTTTGGCCACCCGTTTGGCCACTCGTTTGACCACTCGTTTGGCCACTCGTTTGGCCACTCGTTTGGCCACTCGTTTGGCCACTCGTTTGGCCACTCGTTTGGCCACTCGTTTGGCCACTCGTTTGGCCACTCGTTTAACACATTCGTTTGGCCACTCTTTTGTTGGCCACTCCGTTCAACATCGTTCAACAAAATTGAATTCAACAATTTGAATGATGTTGAATTCGTTTGGCCAGGCCCGGCTTTAGTCGATCGGGTCATCTACATTGATCTATTACTTCGCTCAAAATCGCGTAGCATCACTGTCCATACTTAACAAGGCGCTTGCCTACGTTTCTTTGTCCAGTGCTAGTGGTATGCTGAACACTACGGGCCGGTTATTTAAACGAGGTTTTGACGATCTAAACCAACTTGAATCTGGCCAACCCTAATATCTAAACGATTTTTACTACAGGCGAGGTCAAAAAGGCATATAGGACAGACTAGAACGACATTAATCAACTTAACCCTTGGACGTACACGCAAATGACTTATATCCAACCGTGGTTTACGCTACTTATGACGTCATATCTCGTTAACACAGCCACCTATTGTCTCCAAACTTTACTGAAATACGTCTCAAAGATAAACAAACAGCCAACGAAGATGCCATGTGCTAACAATAAATGCGCTTGAAAAAATCGTAGAAAATTGGTGGCATCCATCCCCCCCTCCCTTGTACATCCGGGGGTTAACATCACCCACTTATAAACAGATGTGGAAGTCATAGCACAATTATTCATATCTTCACGGCATCAACTGAGAGACAGGGTAAGAAGCGACCTAGGAAGTAACGAAAACTCAGTTTAGGACCTGAACTAAAATATATCACGAAAATGCTAATTGGCCGACACAGTGAATTTATATAGGAAAGTGGCATTACAAGCAATTGCAAAGCATAAACTTAATTAATTAATTCATTAATTAATGAAACTTATGTAATTAATATATCACGTGTCTCATGGCACTTTGATGTCAGCTTATGAAAGCATCTTAAGCAACCGCTCTCGGTCTATTGTTGATGTTGATCTATTGTTGTATGACGCTGAGGGCGGTCACAGCAAGGGTTCTGTTACGCCCTCAGTGGTATTTTTACGTTCCCATCGAAGGCGGGACCGCCATTTCTAGGTGAGAGGCTGACCATTCGACTATTTACATAACGTGGTCTAGGATTTGCGACACAACACTATCGTGTTGCAAATAAACCTAGTTGTAAGAGAGCAGGACTTGAACATCCGCATTGCAAGTCTGACGCCCTAACCACTTTGCCGCGCCAGGTCCCATAACGTACTGTTTGAGTGTGGTCTTTTCGCGGAGAGAACCGTAGTGGCGCCATCGCGAAAAGTCGTCTGTCTGTTTTCTCAGGCTATTTAAAGCTTAAAATTTCAAGCTATTTTTCCTAACCGATATGAGCAAGTATTGAGAAGGACGAAAAATATAAAGCTTTTAATAAGCGTTTGTATGAAAATACGTAAAATTAAGGTAGCAACGTGTTTGATTTTACCGGCACAATAACCATCATTGCTCATACTACTGACCTCACTATACCAGGCTGAGTTATATCCTTCTTGCCTCAGACCGTGACTGGGCCAAGAACAGGCCTGTAAACCTGTAAGCAATTTACAAGTAGATTGATATAATGAAAGAAAAAAAATGAATTTGCGTTAAAAATATAGCCGTAGCCCTCCCCCTGCTTTCCATACTTTGACAAGAGGCTGCAAACAGCCTATACTCATGCGCATGCGTAAGAAAGTTTTATTCTATATTTAAAACATGATAAAAGGATGCCCGACATGGAGAAGAGTTACTCCTTTCATTCAGTCATCGTTCCTGCAAACCACGTTGTTTACTATTGAATGTTTTGTCAATGAAGGCTGTACCACAAAGGAGCCAGTGATTCTTCTAAGTCTTATATATACCAAACGTGAACATTAGTAATGTCAGGAATGTAAGTAGGGTTGTAGGAGACACTGTTGTGACACTAATGTAACGTTGTTTTACCGGAAGTGAGAGTAGCAGGAAGTCACTAAACAGGAAGTGTACATGGCAAAGCTATGAACCGGAAGTGCACAATTTAAAATATGCGTGTATAAATTTGCATGCAAAATCGTGACACAAAAAATAAAAATAACAAGAAAAACGGAGCCGAAACCTTACCTCATGCCGCTTCGCGCATGAGTAATAATTCTAGTATAAACCACAGAAAACAACAGGAAACGTAAGAGGCCTGCACCCCCTCCAACCATTCGCATCGCATACCCGCTTTATTTCCCTCCGGTCAATTTGCTTACCCGAAGTTTGAGTTACGCAAGATCGCTGATCCTAGCTTAATAGCAAGGTTTCTGCCGGTTTTATGATCATTATCTACTATTATCATCCTCGAATTCAAATCAAAAGAATATCCCATGAAGGACAGCTGAATGCGAGGCCATTAGTGATATCGTTCACGAAAAGTTTGGGAGATTATGAATATGTTGAGCTGGCATCTTGCACTGCCGAGATCACCAAAGTGTCTTAAGAAGAATTTCAAATATTACACAAAAACTTGAAAGGCAGCTCAAAGCCTCCAAAGATTTCTGCAGATAGCCCACAGGTTTTTTTCAAAGGTCTCTCAAAGACTTTCGAAACTTTATAAAGGTTATCTGGCTAAAGATTTGAAAGATTTTCTGAAAATGTTTTAGAGGTTGCAAATGGTATTTCAAAAATATAAGACTCGTAAGCTATCTGGAATAACTATGATCGTAACGGTATCAAGTTCAAATGTAAAATTCATACCCAGGGGCATATCCAGCCTTTTTGTGCAAGGTGGGGAGGGGAGGGGGGGGGGGGGGGGGGGGGGAGTAGGATGGGGTATATCTCGACCAACATCAGTTACTCCAGGCAGTTCAGTAACACAGGCATTCAATACCCATGCGCATGTCACGTTCCCTTCATGACAAGAAGGAAACGTGACAAGGATTCTGTTTTCAATTATTCATTTTTTTCTCGAAAAGGGGGTTCAGGAGCCCATGCTCCAACTAGCTTCCGCCCACAGCTTTGTCAGCAATCCTTGATCCCAGTATGGAAATTAGCCCACGTTCTTTATCTTCTTACCAAAATGATTAGGTTCCTGATCCCTGGGGCCATAATTTGATCCTGCAGAAAAACCAAACTGGCTCTCGATCCCTTCTGGAAAGTAGATACTCATATCCCACATGTCCCAGTCTGCCATCGGCGCCGGCTCCATCATGTCACGCAAATTCAGATACTAACGGGTGGGAAATAAATGAATAATGGAAATTAATTTAAAAAAAGGACGCTGTCCGGCCTGCCAAAATAACGAAATTTTGTTTATTTCATTTCCATGTTATTAATCGCCAAATGCTACCAAATCAAGTAAATTGGATAAAAGGATTCTTCAGACAGAGTTCGTACGGTCATGGAAAAACCTGGAAAGTCATGGAATTGTATAATTTAATTTCCAGGCCTGGAAAGTCATGGAATTTAAGTGTGGGTCATGGAAAGTCATGGAAAATTATGTTCATAGTACAAAATCACTAAGGCTGCATACCTTGTGGGAATAATAACGCAAGATGAAAACTTAAAAAAAATGATCGTTTTGATAAAATTTTGAAAACAACTGTTGAACTCTTGGTCATGAAAAATTTGAAAAGATCATGGAAAAGGTCATGGAAAGTCATGGAATTTCAAAATCTGAAAAGAGTACGAACCCTGTTCAGAGCAAAACAGAAGCAGAAGTTGGAGAAAAAGATTACAGTTCATCGATTTTGATTTTGTGTCAAGCGATTTTGGCTTCCTATTTATAAAAAAAAATGAAGAAAGCTGAAAGCAAGCTCCCCACGGCCATAATCATGATGAAAACAACGTGTGTTTAACTTGTCTACAAACGAATATAATTCGCACCATTACATACCATTAGAAATGTCAATCGAATAAAACAAATACGTAGTTTTATATTTGGCAAAAGTTGTCAACTCTCTAGGCTTGACAAGTATCAAATTCTTAGGTTCTACAATTAAGAATTCATTTAAAGGTCGTTTATAAGCCAAAGATCAACGCGAATCACTTGCTTTTTCACATCTTCGATTTGGTCACAAAATATTTCGAGGTGGGGGGAAGATCTTCAATTCAGATAGATTTAATACAATTCATGCATGTGCCATGCTAAGAAACCTGACTAACCCGGCGCCGGGTGCGTCATGTACAGTGTGAAAAGATGTAACTTCGGCTAGAAGAACATCACAGTTTGACTCTAGGAATAAAATAAATAAATCTAACACACGCGGCTCAGGGAGGGTCAAAAATAGGTTTGGTGGGATGTGACGGACAGGGCATTAAATCGAGGCGGGATGTGTGATATGACAAATTTCAAGGGCGGGTTACGGGATAAATGTTTCTTGGCGGGAGTGGGATATAAATTTCAGCAGGCGGGATGCGAGATAGTTTTCAAATTGATAGTGGGATGCGGGATAAAAAACAGCAATATGCTTTTCAGTGACTTCAGCACATTACCCGGACAGAGCAAGAAATGCGCGCTGTAAAGCGTAAAATGGAATTGCTCTGATCCAGGTGCCTATTGACTCCTCTCTGATGTTAATCGTACCCCAGGGGACTTTTGCCAGGCGGGATTGGAATGAAACTATTTGAGTGGAACGGGTTGGCGGAATGGAGCCAATAATAGTGGCGGGATGCGGGATTAAAAAAGCCGACGTTAGACTCGTTTTTGTGTGTTTTTGTCTAACCTGTGTGTTTTGACCACGATAATTTTCCCATTCGTTCATGCCTGCATGAGTCGAGTAGCCCTGTACGGACTGTTCCATTGAACCATACGCCTCGGTAGAGCTGGTCGATTCTGACGAAGAGGAAGACCGTCTTCTCCTTTGTATCCTCCTCGATGAGCGCCCTGGACAAGAATTTCCTTCTGGAAAGTGAAAAACAATAGTCTAACCAAAACGTGACGGTGCATATAACTACATCTTGGAAATAACTCAATCAAATTCCTTTGAAAACTATACGCTTTGAAGGTTGTTGCCACAACTTGAATAGATAAGGAAGTCAGGAATGAAGTGACTGATTCGGCCACTCGATCATTTAACCTTATGTATTTTTTGTCAAACATAGCTATTCACACCTAACGATAACCCCAATCATGATATGATACTATTTATTGGAAGTAAAACATGAGATATTCGGAAAGTGAAAATATACAGCAAATTTTCGCAATATTTTTTAATTTGTCGCCTTTTTGCAATGAGTAAGACCGTGATTTCACGACAATAACTTGACTACTTCCCGAATTTAGAGAATTTACCAATCTCTTTTTTGCTGCATCAAATTTTTGCGTATAAAAAGGGCGAAAAACTGAAAATTCATGTGATTAAAACTTCCTGTGTTGAAATTATGCAGTTTCTGTTTTGTTTCGACCAGTGATTCAAGTTGGGCGATTTGGAAATATGCAACCGTCATTTAAAATGTGACGTAGGAAATGCGAAAGTGGAATGATCTCAATACTTATTTAGAAACAGTCGACGAGGGAAGGATTTAAAATTGCTCATAACTTTTGCCATTTCCCGTATAGTTCACACTAATTTACCTTAGAGTGAGTTCTACTCGGACCAAAAGAGCGAACGATGAAAATTGGAAACTTTGAAGACCAGACCACATAGCGATGAAAGCTCTGCTTAATATGCATGGGGCTAATTATTTTCGAAACCGACTTTTTTCTGTCATTTCATATAATAATAATGATTATCATATAGATCACTTGTGAAATGTGGTATACTGTCGACTATATGCGGACTCCTTGGTACTTAAATGGAGTAAATTTTCGCGGTTATTTTTTTTTTTTTCGCTGGGGTTTATTTTCGTGGGATCTTATATTCGCCGATCGTTGGAAAAGCCGCGAAATTCGCGAATATTAGATGCTACAGTTAGTTATCTACACTAATTCCAAACATTTCAAGTCAGAGCAACTATTGGCTCAGACTAGCATCTGATGGCACTCGTCAATGCATTTTTTAAACGAACGTGTGTCGAGAATAAGAACCAGTTTGACGTGCACGCATTTAATCAGTTGGACTGTAGAACAAAAGGAACTGAAAAGCAAAAATACATTGAAAACCAGTATTTAAGCTTAGGAATAAACCGACTTTCTCATTTTAAAAAGATAGAATGTCTTCTAGCGTAAGCGGAGCAAGGATACGGATGTAACTGGGTTTGTCATATTGTTCCTAGCTTTTGGGTCTGTATGAATTATTTTCAAAGTGCATGCATAATTCACGTTGTCAATAAAAAGGCGATCCTAACTTTTGACGGTTTGTGGATGAAATCGTAAAAATGTTAGTTGTAAAAGGAAGTTTTTATTGCGTTTTTTCTTTTTCATTTTTATCCAAATGGCAATTTAAAAACGATGCCCAAATCAACTTTGTTTTGCTCAGGTGTTGGTTAAAGGGTGAAGTGGAAACTATTTTCAATTTTGTATTGCAAGAGTAAAAAACCCTTGAGAAACAACCGTTTGTACAACTGTCAAGTCCTCAATCAAATTCATTTTCATATAATAGCTTGAAGTATTTTGCTTGAAACTGACAAAAGACTGTTTGGAGGTATGTTAAAGTACTTTGCACTCCTGTTATTTCTGGCGAAATGCCTGTCACTGGGGAAAAAGAAATCAAATCCTATTCAAAACAAATGACACAATACAATATATATTTTTTTCTTTATATTTCTTTACGGCACCAGTAATGCTTTGTCTTGAGATGCAAAAATTCCACAAGAATGTTTTGATTCGAAGGAAGTAAGAAGTCCATGTGGACAAAAAGGGTTTTATCAGAGGACCTCAGAGGCTGCTGCTGGCACGATTAAGAGTAAACGGAAGGATATAATAAAGTGCACTGATAGAAATTTCTTTCCGGCATTCAGCGATTACGAACATAAGGTTGTGACGGCTACCTAGCCACCTATCGCGAGTGATAGAGTCAACAGTTTCAAGACAAAAAGAGTCTGCGGAAAAACACGTGTTACTGGATAAAACAATAATGGATACGGGTCTTTTAATTGCAGTGCTATTCTTTGTTGCTTCTAGAACTTCCTGTCAAAATTCCAGAATAGATACAATGCCATGTTCTCTTTACCCGGTAGGTCCGCTAAAGGAGAGGTGTAAACAGCGCATCTAGATCATTTGCAAAACCATTGTGGAACTTTAATGGTCTGCGTCGCATCTTTAAAACGTATTATCACCAAATAAAAACGCCGCTGTTTAGGTGGTCGTGTGATAAGCGATATCAAAGCATCTAGATAGCCTCGAACTAATTATCGTTAAAAGGATTGCAGCCAGGCGTTGAAATATTGATATACTGTGCAAGGAGGTAAAATCGGATTAGGTCCAATCATTTACACTTTGTTAAGGTTTTTAAATTAGCGGGTAATGGAAATAACCTAAGCTATCATTACGTGGCACGCGCTCTGAGAAGTAACTTCTAATGTAGTCTGTTGGCTCTGATAAATGTATGCCATTGAATAACGGACGCAAGCCGGCTTAATTACACGAAACTGGGAAAAGACGAGCGAGTTTTCAAAGCAGCCAAACAAGTCCTTTACTATGCAGAAGAAAGCATATGATAATTAGTTTCCCTCAAAATATATGCGATCATAGGCATTAGAACATCCGGCGTTACGCCCTCCCACGTGCCAAATCTATTCTCTCATAGTCTAACTTTCATCACCACTCGTGTTTTTAATTTTAAAGATAAACTTCGGCTCGTTTAAGTTCTGTTAAAACACACTTATCGGAATATATTAACTGGCAGTCTTTTTACTTGAGAATTTAGACCCACGCGCCGAGGAAACCATGTGCTGTGTTTGGCAACCGAACTTGAAATTCGAGGAATTCAGTGAAGTGCTAATCAAATTAAAAAGAGGGGTAAAGAGATTTCTTTACTATGTTAAAAGATGGAAAAGTTCGTTTATTCTAGTTGGGATCTCAAAGGGCATCGCAGTATTGTCGGAAGAAAATCGAGCCCGAAGAAAATTCGATTCGGACAAATAACTTTAGTTCAATAGTAAAGGAAGCATTTTTGTTCCGCTTTACTTAAAAATGATCGAATTCGGCATTGTAATTTCCGTGTTGAGAAAAGCTACTTTTTGTCTCCATTTTGACTTAAATTAAGTTCAAACGTCACACATGGAAAACTCAATATGACAAACATTTCATCATATAACCCATTTTCAATGCAATCACTAAGCATAATGTTTCTGTCTGATTTACAATTGTCCTCCTTTCAGCCGAAATCACAGAACTGCTTCTCGCAAGACTGAGCTATTGCAGAGAAATGCTCGATCGATAAGTTACGTTTTTGTTGGATAAACGCCTCAATTGAGCATCAGCGTGAACTGAAGAGGAGACTGCAGTCCTAAACATTTACAGAAGGAATTTAATATAAAATTAGTTTAACAAAGGCTTGCCTAGATCTTTACAAAATCATTTTTTTCTATGAACACATGGTGTTTTAATATCTACAGGTACTGAGATTTGTGTTCAAAAATATAATTTAAAAAGTGCGTGTACATGTACAATCCAGTCAAGCAAACCGCAGTTTGATGGTAACAACGATAAAACTAAGATGAGTTGTGTTACAAGTATGTCTACCTTTAATTTTGAACATACCTTTCAGTTTCGGCTCAAACTTGAAAACCCTGTGCGGTTTGCTTCCCTCCAGATTTCCCTGATCTTTGATTTCAACAATCTCCTGCATCTTTCGCAGAGCGCAGCGAAATCTGGTTTTCCATGTCGAAGGGTCTGGCTGATCACCGGGGCGATATTTTCCTGTGTGTTGAGCCCAACGTTTAAATAATTCTGCATGGGTTTCGAGCTGGAATTCTGGCTTATCTACTCTTACCCAAGGGACCCTAAACGTCCCTTGTTTTTTGTCGATCCACTCTAAGCCATCGATGTCACCACGTTCGATCTGCTCCTCTAGCCAAGGTGTAAATCGCTGCCGTTGTTTCACAACTCCATTAACAATAGATCGATCGTTTTGCACGGATTGAACTCGCAACTTAGATAACATTTTCCGTATAGATCTTGCAGTTTCGTGCGATTATGAGTTATTTCTGAAATACAACTCAGTTCAAACTTAGCTATCCCAAACGGCTTTCGCTTTCTTGCTTCAAACTTTCACTGCGAGGTCGACTGTCGAACAGAGCAACGTTTTTAAACACCGAGTTGCTAACTATACGATTTAGAAGTTTAAAGGACTACGTTTTTCGCCGAGTTAGTTAACGCCCATAAAACACCACTTTATAAGAAGCTAGGCCGTGATTGGTCGCTGCAAATCGAGGTAAATATTCCTGTTGAGTAATCAATTTTCCCAAAACTTCCGTCCTAGATAAATTTGCTTTCGCAACAAATATTCTTTACAAATTTCGGTACCAGGCACTTTGCACTGCGACTTTTTTTTACCCGGTTAATTTTGGTTACAAGAACCATAACATGAGAACGTGAGAAAATTGTGCATTAAGTACTATTTATCAGGAATCAGGTACCGTAGTAAGTTTTTTATCTTTAAAGAAATCGCAGTTTCAGTGGTAATAACATATTGATTTCGTCTTCATTTATTTACGATCCTCAGATCATATATTAATGGGTTTAACACGCGCCAATGCTGTTAGATTTACTTGTCATCGTCATCGTAAAAGCGACATTAGGAAAGTTCCATCAATTGCTGACAACATATGGATTTCATTTGCATTTATTTACGATCCTTAGGTCATACAAATTAACCCTTTAACTCCCAAAACGGACACAAATCAAAATTTAAGAAAAATCCAAAAATTTCATTATGTAAAAAAGTGACGAACAAATAGTACCATGCAAAAGTACTGCCGAAGAGGTTTTATTTGAGTGGTCATACCAAAGGAATTCCGGTCCACAGACTCGACAGTACAGTTAGAAGCACATTTCATGTCTCCATAACTGACTCTGTGAGTGGAAGAGTTGACACGCGCCAGAGTTGTGTTTTGTATATTGAATTGTCATCGTCATTAGGTCTAATTTAAAATTAAAATTATAGAACACACTTTTAATTGGCCCGCGGTTTTGGTCATGCTTGGCGTGGTTTTCATCAGAGACGCAAACTAGCGTAGGCACTTGTAAGCGCAACCATATGGGATTCGCGTTAATTATAGCGGAGCTTTCGCGGGCCGAAGGCCCGCTGCGAAGCCCCATACTCATAGAACCTATGCCCGTCATTTTTCATGGTCATGGCTAGCGGAATGTTTCGCGGGCGCGTCGTGTGCCCGCCGCCGCCCGCCGTTGAGCAGGACTTGCTCGCGGGCGCGTATGACGTTGCAAAACATGCGCGTACGACGTCACGCAACATCCGGGATCTTAGCAATTTTGAAACCAAAGCGAGGTTTTGTTTTTTGCGCGGTTACACGGCCGAATGTCACTTCAGCTGGGAAAACACTGATGTTTTGCTGTGTTTACTAAGCGGACAAAACCGTTTAATTTAAAGTCGTTATTTTCCTGCATTTTTTCGCGGTTTGCTACTCAAGACAGGGATACTAATTAAGGGATACTCAGAAGCCGCTATAGTGGAAAAAAAAGAGCTTTCAGGGATAAAATCTTGCTTCGAGGATGGGAGCAATGCGGGGAGATGTTTGTCACTTCGGGTTTCAGAACTGAAGAAGCGGAGATTTAAACAATTTCCAAGCAGTTGAGGGACTTAAAGGTAAAACAAAATACATTTTTCGATGGGATCTTTTTCTTTGTGTTCTCGCTAGTCCTGGAGAATTGTTTATAAAACGTGCCCAAATTCAGTCGTTTTGATTTCTTTCATCGAAGACAGCTCGGCCTCGATGAGCTATAAATGGTTCGCGTTTTGCTTTTAAACAAACTTATGGAGATTTGAATAAAATCAGTTTCGAAAGAAGATTGTGTTATCCATTTTTATGTGTTTGTTCATTCATTACATAGGATGAAAAGCGATTTTATGTAAACAAATCGCATTTTGGTTGTGAATTTCGGGCAATTTTGTAAGGTCAGATGGATGGTTGGGTATGAGCACCTTAACGTGGAATAACGATGATTATTATATATTGGTGTCACTAGCTCGATTTTGATTGGCTATAAGCACGCAGCTAATTATTGCTTGCTGTTTCTGTTACGGTCATACCTACAGACAATAGTTTTATGCATGCAGAAGTGACGTAAGTTGTTTACTTACAAGTTGACTGCTGTGCATTGATCACTTTTTTGTGCGCATTCTTGTCTTTACAAGTGCAGCTCAGGAATATGCATAGTAAAACAATTATTGGATTCGGTTTTCGCATGATAGCGATAATTATCAAGGCCTCAGTTTGTGTTATCCGCCTCAGCCTTCGGCTTCGGCAGATAACACAAACTTTGGCCTTGATAATTATTGCTATCATGCGAAAACCGAATCCAATAATTGTTAATTAAAACTGCGGGATCATTTTCATTAAAAAATTAGCGATAATTGCATTATTTGGTAATTCATCCCCGCTTCCCCCTCGAGACTGATCTCAAATTTCCCCATGGCTTTTTTTGTAAACTTAGCCTTAAGTACAAAGTCAAAGACTTTTTTTAATTTTTAATTTTTTAAAATCTATTCCAGAAGAAGCTAGAAGAACTGAGTCTGGATTTGTCAATCTCATGCATTCAGAAAGCTCTGCATTGTAGATAACAACCTTCTCAACTTAAATCAAGGCTGAACATCATTCCTTTACACTTTTTTCATTTTTTATTAAAACAATAACCTGAAATGTTTATCCTAACATGCTAAAATATAGCTTACGAATTCTTTATACAAATCACAAGTAATGGTTAAAATAATCAATTTTAATTTTTAATTACATCAATTTAAACTTTTCTTAAGCTCTTGCCATGTGCTTTATTTATCAAAGTTTCCTACGTTTCACTGATGTTTACGCAAAAAGGAATTTCAGATAATTTTTAAATTGGAGCACAGTTATAACATCTAGAGGTTTGTTGAATACGGGAATCATGGATAGTACTCTTCGGCCTTAAAAAAAACTTATTTGACAGTATTTTTCTTTTTATTCATAGACGAAACTGGTGAGATTAATTGTATTTAAGCTTTATGTTTATTCGTCTTGTTGTTGTTGCTTTAACTTAAAAATCAGTCAACTTTGATAAACCATAAAAAATAATGCAAAATGCCAGTTTCAGGTTTGTCCTAGTTGTAAGCGGAACACAACTGAAAGTTGTTAACAAAAAGCCTTTGATCGAAAGGTCTGATTGTCTGCCATGAATTTGATTTGAACCTTCAAAGTTTTTCTTCTCGAGAACCAAAGCCTTCCAATCAGGAGACAGCCCTTCGCTTTCGGGTGGGAACATCGCGATTTAAAATTGTCCGACGTTGCTGAATTCAACATTATCGGAACTCATCAGTATAGCTGCTGTTGAATGAAGCTGAATGATGTTGAATTGTGGCGATTGGATAAAACTTTCCATTCAACATCAGTCCAACATTAATCAAGTTGTTATCAGGTGTGAAAAATTCGCTTGCGCGGTTCATTTAACATTGCTGAAGACATGCACGGAACAACAAACCATGCATACAGCTATTTCAACTTAGATTGTCGGAAGAGTGCTTCAAGCGTACGCAACGAGACCGCAAATTGCTATGGGTAGTTGTAAATTGGTCTTAGCTTAGTTCGCGGTTTTTGCGTTTGTTAGTGCGATGAGTGAGGTGGATGTTAGCACCATAAATGTTTGCCTTCGCTGTGTGGACGAAGCATTTTTAATAATTTGATTTGTTCAATTTATCGTATTCATAAAAATCCCAAAGTACCTTGCAGTCTCGTTGCGTACGCTTGAAGCTCTCATCCGACAACGTAAATTGAAATAGCTGTATATTCAACATCATTCCACATCATTCGCAAGCGCGGCCAAACAATAATATATATAGATAGGCTGAGCCTAACAGCGTCGCTCTCTGAACAGAAATGATGATAAGATGATAAGCTTAGCTTAACTAAGGTGAAAGGTCGGAAGCACAAGAATTAAGACTGACGACTGGGCTATTTTTCAATTTTAGCAATTCTCAAAAACATTATTACGCGACCGTCTGCACAGTACATTTAGACCGTAAAAGTCTTGTTTTGTTTACATAAAATCGCTTTTCAACCTATGTAATGAATGAACAAACACATAAAAATGAACAACAAAATCTTCTTTTGAAAAATTTTATTCAAATATCTATTAGTTTATGTTTAAAAGCAAAACACGTACCATTTATAGCGCATCGACGCAGAGCTGTCCTCGATGAAATTCAAGATAACAACACGACTTCGAATTCGCTATGACCGCTGAATTCAAACACCAATGACACATTGATACAGGGTTAGACTCGACCTGATGTAAAATATTCACAAATTCAGGCGAGAAGATGACCTGTTCAGAGCTCTGTCTATTGTTTAATTTTCAAATTTCACGCACCTTCTGCCGGTATTTGTGAATATTTTACATCAGGTCGAGTCTAACCCTGTATCAATGTGCCATTGGTGTTTGAATTCAGCGGTCATAGCGAATTCGAAACTGGACTATTTGAGCACGTTTCATAAACATGTCTCCAAAACTAAAGAGAACACAAAGGAAAAGTCAATCAAAAATTTATATCAACATAGATTCCCATCGAACAATATGATTTATTTTACCTTTAAGTCACTGGACTGCTTGGAAATTCGTTAAAACTTCGCTTCTTCGGTTCTGAAATCCGTAATAAAAACAAACATCTACCCGCATTGCTCCTGCATTGACAAAAACGTATGAAGTTCCTCGAAGCAAAATTTTATGCCTGAAAGCTCTTCTTTTTCCACTAAAGCGGCTTCTGAGTATCCCTTAATTAGTATCCCTGTCTTGAGTAGCAAACCGCGAAAAAATGCAGGGAAATAACGACTTTACTGCTCCGTTGAACACTGCGAAGGATCCAACTTTTAAAGTGTTTACCGAGCTGACGGCTGTGTAGCCGCGCGAAAACAACAAAGCCTCGCTTTGCTTTCAAAATTGCTAATATCCCGGATGTTCTGTGGTGTCATACGCGCATGTTTTGCGACGTCATACGAGCCCGCGAGTTGGCCTTGTGCGACGTACCGACCGACGCACCGGCACACATGTCACGGAGGCGCCCCCGCGAAACATTCCGCTAGCCATGACCATGAAAAATGACGGGCATAGGTTCTATGAGTATGGGGCTTCGCAGCGTTTGGCCCGCGAGTGCTCCGCTATCAAGATGTCAGTAAGTAAGTAAATAAATATAAGTAAGTATAACTTAGTAAGTAATAACTTTATTTATAGAGGGTGACACATAACAGTTTTCACTGACGAACCGGTGGCCCTCCATCTAAAAATTTACACTATTTTACATATAAAAATATAGTGCTATGTTACTAAAAGATGAAAAAATATGTACATGATTTCAAAATATAATTAAAACTAAATTAAAAATTAAATTGAATTTAACAATAGAATGATTTTGACTTGAGTGTCGTGAAACCAAAACCAAAGTAATCTGACTCTGGCAAACACAATTGGGCAGGGAATCCCCCGGGGGAGATGGGGGGATGGGGGGATGGGGGGTACTCAACAAAGTTTTGTACGGGGATGCTCCGCCCCAAGGTACAAACACTTACCCTTTCAAATACCGTTTTTGACAGAAAAGGTACCCCTTTCATATACCTTTCATTGAAAATGGTACCCCTTTCATATAGCCTTTACGTGCGTCTGTTTGATATATTTTGAAAGGCGTTTTTAAGAATACTTAAATGGCAGTTTTCCCAACCCTTTTTATACTTAAACACGTGTTTTCCCTACCCTTTCCTATACTTCGTGAAATCCCTACCCTTTCATATACTTCAACTCGTGAAATCCCTACCCTTTCATATACCTCCAGCCTGAAAAAGGTACTCCTTTCGGGCGGAGCATCCCCGTGTAACCCATTATAGGGAGGCAGACCAATAAACAAATCAGAGCTCGAAGCAAGTACATGTAACCGGCGCCAAGCGCGGGGCGTGTGCGAATGCAAGTTCATTTGCTTCGATTGGTTAAGAAAGTGACGTGAGATTATTTTAGCCAATCAAAACTAAAGCAATGGCGAAATTATGTTGAAAATTGAAACCTGCTCTATAAAACAGGATGTTGAATCGCGATCGTTTTACTCACTCGTTTGGCGACTCGTTTTACACACTCGTTTGGCCACTCCGTTCAACATCGTTCAACAAAATTGAATTCAACAATTTGAATGATGTTAAATTCGTTTGGCCAGGCCTTTAGTTGACCGGGCTGTTTCATTATCTACATTAATCTATTACTTCACTAAAACTCACGCCATCATAACTGTCCAAGGTTAACAAGTCGCTTACCTATGTTACCTTTTCAGTATGCTACCTTTTCCTATGCTCGTGGCATGTCGCGAACACTACGGGCCGGTTATTTAAACGAGGTTTTGACGGTGTTCAACACACCGAAACAGGTTACAAAGTTACTTTACCTAAAATCTAAAATGTAATAAATGCGAAGGAAAATAACTTTCTCAAGTTATCATATCATTGAAAATTGTTAAAATTTCCCGAACTGAAGTTTCGCACAGAAAAGAAAAACAATCATTCATTACCCTGGCGGTTCGATTACTGCTTCGGCAAATTTGTTACCATGCTTTATCGATCAATTATTGATCGAGATTCATTTCGATTAATTACCCATTTCCATTGAGTTTTCTTTACGTCGCGATCGTTCTTCAAGCCCACTACACTCAGATAAATCCTTGGATAGTATTTCAGGTATTTGCTTTCCTGTTCGATCCTGTGTAAAGCATTGAAAATCAGATACCGATTTTTAACCGCGGGGTGCCCGCATGTAGTACAGTCAAAGGACAGACGGAGAGTGTGCGTGGAAAATTAACCCCACAGAGTTTGAAATTTCCAGTCTTTCCTTGTCTTTATCTGCTTTCTTCCTTCTTGGACTTGTACTCCTGCACACGAAAGTTAAGTTATAGTTAATGCATCGTAAGGCAACAATTCAAATCCGATTGAGAACAACGCATTCAAAACAAATTAAGCTGCTTTAACAAGACCCAACACTTAACACAACTTACTATTCGCATGCACTTTCTGAACACACCACTCAATCAAAACTAGTAATTACCATTTGCGCTCAGATTTATACTTTTTTCTGTGTTTCCCCATCACAGTGGATCACAACTTCGGACCGCGTAACAGTTCGAAACTATCATGACTAAAACTACACACGAGTACTACGAGTAGATACGCGTAACATACGAGTAGTACATACGGATACATACGAGTAACTCACGAATACATATGAGTAATTTACGAGTAACATACAGATACATAAGAGTCGCATAAGAGTGCCTTTTAATTTTTTTTTTTTTAATACTGGAAAGAAATGTTGTTATAACAAAATATATTATGTATGTATTTATGTATAAAATAATCAAGTTGCACAGGTTTTTTCCAAATAAGGTGTTACAGGTACCCTTTAAATATTTTTATGTGCGCAAAGTCATACGCGAAGCTAACTGGAAGAAGTGTCCAGGTCACGTAATGATTGATAAAAAAACAACAATAATGCCACTTTAAACTCCATCTTAAGGTTTTTCTCCGAATTTTTCAAGACCATTTATTATTATTACAAGCCGTTTTTAGTAGCTGTTCGTTTATCCCTAAGACACATTTTGAAAAAGTTTGGCGACAACCGGTTGCTATGGTAACGAGATATGACGTCATACGGAGCATGAGGTCAGGCCATTTTTGAATAAAAATGAGTGTTTTTCACCTTTTTCGGTAAAAAACATACAATTACAAAATGCTACCAAAAGCATCAATATGTTTAACTGTATGTTATTTTGCAACTCTAGCAAAACATATTTGCAATTTCCGTATTTTCCCGGTAAATTTAAATTTTTAGTAAAATCCAATATGGCGGCCATCTCAGCGGCCATTTTGGATGACGTCACGGACCCCCAGAAGTGCCACAACCCATAATATTTACCTTGTCTTGAAGAGCACATCACAGACTACCTATTCAGGGAGAGAGGCCTGGGTCTCGTTATGATCAGACGTGTGTAGTCGAGCTCCGCGCTATCTTTTCCAAAATAGTGGAATATCAAGGAAAATATGCTTGCAGAATATTTTGAAACTTTTCTATACGTAATTTGCCTATGGTGAGCAAGGAATGAAACGAAGTGAACGCGGTTCTGGCGACGGACGAAATTATATCGCCTGACCACAAACTTGCACGTGGTGACACCTTCGACATGGAGTTTTTCTCTTTCTACAACTGAAGAAAGAGACTCGGAGGAATTTGAAGCGGACGAACCTAACCTAAAAGATATACACAAACTCCTTAAAGGGCTACTACGATCAAATTTTTGATTTTCATTTTTTTACATTTTCGTGTACTATTAGACTTCCTTACTCATCTTGCCAAATTTCAATTCATTACGAACATCAGAAGTCATTTAATTTTAACATTTATTTCCGAGAATTTACGGCCGCCATTAAAAAACCTTGTTCCAAGGCTTGGTTGCGAATGGGAGAAAGTGACGTAAAAGACTCAAACATACCTCACGGGTTGAAATTATAATAACAATAAGTGTTGAAAATCACGCGAAAAGCAACAAAAACTTTAGACTCGTTCTTCGTGCAATTTTCTGATCTGAACTAAAGGAATATGAACGTCTAAAACGCGAACTCGACAACCTCTATGAAACTAAGGGAAAAGGTGCAATGTTCCGCTCAAAAGTAAAATGGATTGAATATGGTGAAAAACCAACCAAATACTTTTTTAATATGGAAAGGAGAAACTACAACAGAAAAGTCATAACAGAAATTAAAGGGTCAAAGGGAAGATGGTGGGAAATGACAAGGGCGTTATGGACGAGATTCAAAAATTTTATGAGGAATTATACAGCTCGTGTGTAGACGACATCACAGATGGTTTTGAAGTATTCACCCAAGGTGTGAATTTTCAAAAGCTATCTGAGGAAGAACAAAATGATCTTGAAGGTAATATAACCGTAGACGAATGTGAAAATGTCTTGAAATCCTTTCAAAATGGAAAGTCCCCCGGGGACGACGGCTTTACAATCGAGTTTTATAAGCAATTCTTTGGACTTCTCAGTCAAGATCTCGTTGACTGCTTTAATGCCGCTTATGAATCAGGTGAAATGTCAATTTCCCAACGTAGAGGTGTTATAACACTTATTCCCAAAGAGGACTCTGACCCTCTGCTCCTGTCGAGCTGGCGCCCAATAACCTTATTGAATACCGACTATAAAATAGCGTCAAAAGTTATTTCTAAGAGGATAGAACGTATTCTACCAACTCTGATTCATACTGATCAGTCTGGTTTTATGAAAGGAAGATATATAGGACAAAATATTCGACTTGTTAATGATATTCTACAACAAACTGAACTGCAGAAAATCCCCGGGATCTTATTATATCTGGACTTCCAAAAGGCCTTTGACACTGTGGAATGGGCCTTTATTCAGGAAACACTCTCTCTTTTCAACTTTGGAAGCAACATTAGGAGATGGATTTCTACCTTCTATGCTAATGTTGAAAGTAGTGTCATAAACAATGTTTTTTGTACTAATTATTTTAAATTATCGAGAGGTGTAAGACAAGGTTGCCCTTTGTCTCCCTATTTGTTTATCCTTGCTGCTGAGGTTCTTGCTACTAAGATAAGACAGGACAATAGTGTTAAAGGTATTGCAATATTTGGTACTGAATTTAAGTTAAGTCAATTTGCGGATGATACCTCTGCTTTCTTAGACAGCTTGACTTCTGCTGGAAACCTAGTTGGTATTGTCAATGATTTTGGAAAAATATCCGGCTTAAAACTGAACACCTCCAAAACCAAAGCAATATGGTTGGGCCCATGGAGAAACAAAGATCCGGTTCGAATTTTAGGAGTCTACATTTCCTATAATGAGAAAGACAATGCGAAAAAGAATTTCGCTTTAAAAGTGCAAGACTTGAACACAACTCTAGATATTTGGAGATCTCAAAAACTTACTATATTTGGTCGTTGTCTGATATCCAAATGTCTGGGTATACCCCGTCTCATATATTCTACTTCGTCATTGGTAATGCCTATAGAAATTGTTTCTTCAACGACGACGTCGCTTTTTAATTTTCTATGGAGCAAAAAGCAAGATAAAATAAAGAGGCGTGTCCTTTATCAGGACTACCCAGAGGGAGGATTGCGGATGCCAAACATTGAAATCATGGCCAAAGCTTTAACGCTTGCATGGGTTGCGAGATTTCTTTCTGTTGACCAACGACATAGAAGTGAGAATTGGAAAGTAATTCCCGAGTACTATTTTGATAAAGTAGGTGGTCTCAATTTCCTTTTGCGATGTAATTTTGATAAAAAACTTTTGCGTCATGTAAATTTACCACCGTTCTACGAACAAATCGTACTCTCCTTTTTGGAACTCAGAGACCTGTATGAAACCAGCTTAGGCCAAGATATGATTTTGTTCAATAACAGGGAGATCTTGATCGAAGGTAAAATGTTCTTATTGCGAAGTTGGTTTCAAAAGGAAATTATATCAATTCAAGATCTGCTTAGAGATGATAGGAAGCTGTTGTCTTACCAGGAATTTTATCAGAAATACCAAGTCAAATCGCATTTTCTAGAATACTTTCAAGTTATTTCTGCAATTCCAAAAGAACTCCTTAAAAAAGCTGGAGTTATTAGTATAGACAAACAAAAGTTTACAACCAACGCAACCTTTTTTAATCTTCACCCCACCATAAAAATTGATTTATTAAAATTCAAATGTAAAGACTATTACTGGCTTTTTATCAAAAGCAGTCCTCAAGAAATTAAAGCAGTTAGTAAGTGGCAACAGGATCTCTCCTTAAACGACCTCTCATTGAGGATTTACTTCAAGCAGTTTATGAACATTTGCAAGGAAAATAAAATTAAAGAATTTTATTTTAAGCTTCTGCATAGAATAGTTGTGTCTAATAAAGAACTCTATTACTTTGGGATTGTAGACAGTCCCAATTGCAACTATTGCGACCAAGTAGACTCTATTGGCCATACGTTCTTAAAGTGTCGCTTTACCAAATCATTTCTTCAAAGTGTTTTGGCTAATTTTAACAAAGACAATGCCACTTCTTTTACAATAAGTGATTCAGAAATTATATTTGGCAAAACCCCACCCACAGAGCCTCGGTTCCTTAAAATTACGAGGAAATTTAACTATTGCATCTTGTATGCCAAATACTATCATATCTGTACAATCAAAAACTCAACCATCAAGAATTAGATGTACAAGAATTTTTAAGTGAACTTAAGTATAAGTATCAAATCGAAAAACTTATTTAGTTTTTATTTATTAATTGTGATATAATATGCCAATGATGGTTCTTTGTGTGTAATATGCTGTATTGTTATTTGTTTGCTAAATAAAGTTATCTAACAAAAAAAAAATCTATTCAGTAGTCTGAAATATTGCAACATCGCAAAAACCCAAGACCCCGCCCCCCCCCCCCCCCCCCCTCCTCCCCCACCTCCTTGTACCACGGTGCGTGTACGTCCAAGGGTAAAATTGAGATACCAAATGAATCAAATTTTCGAAAATTTGAAAGGCTCTTGGATCAGTGAAATGCTTACTGATTCACTTTAAGCAGTAAGCGGAGTGTATTGTATTGAGGATACGGATGTAATGTTTATCATATTGCTCCTAGCCTTGAGTCTGTATGAATTATTTTCAAAGTGTATAATTTACGTTGTCAATAAAAAGGCGATTCTAACTTTTGAGTCGTAAAAATGTTAGTTCTGAAAGGCAATTTGTGTTTTTCCTTTTTCTATTTTTTTCAAATGGCAATTTCACAAAATGCCCAAATTGAACTTTGTTTCGCTCAGGAGTTGGTTAAAGGGTGAAGTGGAAACTATTTATTCTCAACGTTGTCAGGGGCGGATCCGGGGGGGGGGGGGGGTGAAATGGGTGAAGTTTCACCACCCCCCTCTCCTTTTCTGAGACCCTTTCTTTCTTTTTTCTAAAGTACGTATTTCTCAAATAAATAATATTTTATTTCTCTGACATCTTTTTTGATTAAAATTTCACCCCCCATTTCAAAATCCTGGATCCGCCCCTGGTTGAATTGCAAGAGTAAAAATTAACCCTTGAGAAACAACGTTTGTACTACTATCAAGTCCCCAAAGACATAATTCCTTTTCATATAATAGTCTGAAGTATTTTGCTTAAAACTGACAAAAGACTGTTTGGAGGTATGTTAAAGTACTTTGCGCTCCTGTTATTTCTGGCGAAATGCCTGTGACTGGGGAAAGAAGACATCAAAACCTATACAAAACAGATGACACAATTCAATAAATATTTATTTCCTTTTATTTCTTTAGAACACCAGCCTTTGTCTTGAGATGCATAAAATTCCATAAGAATGTTTTGACCCGAAGGAAGTAAGAACTACATATGTTGCAAAGTAGGTTTTATCAGAGGTCCTCATTAATTAACTGTTGCTGGCACGATATCGTAAAGTGCACTGATAGAAATTTTTTCCGGCATTTAGCCATTACGAACATAAGTTGTGACTGATCAAAAAGAAAAACAAAACATCGCGAGTGATAAAGTCATCAGTTTCAAGACAAAAAAGGTCTGCGCCAAAACACGTGTTACTAGATAAAGGAATATTGGATACGGGGTCTTTTCATTGCAGTGCTATTCTTTGTAGATTTCAGAACTTCCTGTCAACATTCCAGAATTGATTCAACGGCTTGTTCTCTTTACCCGGTAAAGAAGCGAAGCGGTGTAAACAGGGCATCTAGATAATTTGCAAAACCATTGTGGAACTTTAAAGGTCTGCGTCGCATCTTTGAAACTTATTATGACCAAATAAAAACGCCGCTGTTTAGGTGGTCGTGTGATAAGCGATATCAAAGCATCTTGATGGCCTCGAACTAATTATCGTTAAAAGGATTGCAGCCAGGCGTTGAAATGTTGATATGCTTGGAAGGAGGTGAAAATTGGATTACGACCAATTATGTACACTTTGTTAAGGCTTTTAAATTAGCGCGTAAAGGAAATAACCTAAGCTATCATTACGTACCTATCGTTTGTAGCTCATTACCTGGCACGCGCTGTGAGAAGCAATTCCCAATATAGTCTGTTGGCTATGATAAATGTATGCCATTGAAAAACGGACGCAAGCTTGATTACGCGAAACTGGGAAAAGACGAGCGAGTTCAGTATCAAAGCAACCAAACAAGTTCTTTACTATGCCGAAGAAAGCATATGGTAATTAGTTTCCCTCAAAATATAATGCGATTAACTTTCATCGCGACTCGTGTTTTTAATCTTAAAGATAAACTTCGGCTCTTTTGCTTCTCGTTTAAGTTCTGTTAAAACACACTTATCGGAATATATTAAGTAGTATTTTTACTTGAGAATTTAGACCCATTCGTCGAGGAAACCATGTGCTGTGTTATGGCAACCGACCTTGAAATTCGAAAATTTAATGCAGGAATTCAGTAAAAAGGTCTTCAAATTAAAAAGAGGGATAAAAAGACATCTTTACTACTAATTTCGCTATGTTAAAGTGATCTTGGTATCTTAAAGGTCATTGCAGCAGTGTCAGATGAAAATCAACCCGGCGAAAATTTGATTCGGACAAGGAACTTTGGTTTTTAAAATAGTGTAGAGGAACTTTTTTTGTTCCGCTTCACTTAAACATTATCGAATTCGGCATTGTAGTTTCCGTGTTGAGAAAAGGTACTTTTTATCTCCATTTTAACTTTTAATTTCAAACGTCACATAGCTTTCCATGCCTGGTGCATTTGACTCAATATGGCAAACATTTCATAATATAACCCATTTTCAATGTTGACCACTAAGCATAATGTTTCTATCTGATCTACAAGCGTCCTTCTTTCAGCCAAAATCAGACACTGGACGAAAAAATGGATTTACTCAAGTTTGCACATTGAGCAAATATGTAGCAAATTTGGGCCTCTAAATTTGAACCAAATTTGCACTTGGTGTAAAGTGAATGTAAACATACATCTTTGCTCACGTGCAAATTGTGTGCAAATGTGGTGTAAATATGCATCTGCGCGAAAATTTACTACATCTTTGCTACCCCAAGCAAATTTCATATTTGCTCATCTTTGTCATGCCAAGCAAACGTAAAGAAAATGTGGAATTTACCAGCTTTGCTTCCTTTGCAAATAAAGTGCAAACATCAAGTTTTGATTTGCTGCAAAGATGAGCAAAGTTGTGCAAATGTCGTCTTTACTACATGTTTACTACTGTTTTGCCACCCATGTAAATCCATTTTTTCGTGCAGTGAGAGGACTGCTTCTCGATCGCAAGACTGAGCTCAGTTACAGAGCAATGCTCGATCGATTAAGTAACGTTTTAGTACTGAGATTTGTGTACGAAAATATAATTGCAAAAGTGCTTGCTTGTGACATGCCAGTCAAACAAACCGGCAGTCTGATGGAAACAACGATCAAGCTAAGACGATTTGTTTTAGAAGTATATCTAGCTTTAATTTTGAACATACCTTTCAGTTTCGGCTCAAATTTGAAAACCCTGTACGGCTTGCTTCCCTCCAGATTTCCGTGATCTTTGATTTCAACAATCTCCTGCATCTTTCCCAGAGCGCAGCGAAATCTGAGTTTTTATGTCGAAGGGTCTGGCTGATCACCGGGGCGATATTTTCCTGACTTTCCTGTGTGTTGAGCCGAACGTTTAAATAATTCTGCATGGGTTTCGATCTGAAATTCTGGCTTATCTACTAATACCCAAGGGACCCTAAACGTCCCTTGTTTTTTGTCGATCCCCTCTAAGCCATCGATGTCCCCACGTTCGATCTGTTCCTCTAGCCAAGGTGTAAATCGCTGGCTTTTTTTTACAACTCTATCAACGAAGGGTCGATCGTTTTCTACGGATGGAACTCGCAACTTAGATAACATCACTCGCGATGGTTTGTTTTTCTTTTTGACCAAAGAATTGTTTATATTGCTAGCAGCTGTCAGAACTTTTGTTCGTCATAACTAAATGCCGGAAAAAAAATCGTGCCAGTAATCGTGCTAGCAACAGCCTCTGAGGTGCTCTGATAAAACCCTGTTTGTCACACGTGGACTTCTTTTTTCTTCAGGTCAAAACATTCTTGTGTAACTTTATGCATCTAAAGACATAGCATTACTGGTGTCCTAAAGAAATAAAAGGAAATAATGTTTATTGAATTGTGTGTCATTGTTTTAAATAGGATTTGATTTCTTTTTTTCCCCAGCGACAGGCATTTTGCCAGAAACTGAACAGCAGCGCGAAGTACTTTAACATACAGTCTTGTCAGTCTTATATGAAAATGAATTATGTTGACAGTAGTACAATTGTGTTTCTCTAGGGTTTTTCACTCTTGCAATACAACGTTGAGAATAGTTTCCACTTCACCCTTTAACCAACTCCTGAGCGAAACAAAGTTAAATTTGGGCATCGTTTAGAAATTGCCATTGGACAAAAATAGAAAAAGGAAAAACGCAACAACAATTTCGGTTCAAAACGTAACTAACATTTTTACGACACAAAAGTTAGAATCGCCTTTTTATTAACAACGTAAATTATATACTTCGAAAATAATTCATACAGACTCATAAGCTAGGAGCATCCGTATCCTCAGTACAATACACTCCGCTTACTGCTTAATTTGTATCTGTAAGCATTTTACTGATTCAAGAGTCTGTCAAATTTCAGAAAATTGGATTAGTATCTTAACCCTATTCGGCCTAGGGGGGAGGGGGGGGGGGGGGAGAGGGAGGGGGGCACAAAGTGCCCGCGCTAACCGTAAACATTCATAACTTCTTTAATATGTATTCAAACGCCCAGGCTGAATAGGGTTAATTTAAAGCATTTAAGTAATGTTTTATCTCCGGATTTAAGTTCACAATTTATTGACAATATAACAATCCAGAAGCTCATAACAACGCGATAAGCTTCTGATCAATCATATAGGTAATAACATGCAAGTCAAAAGAGCTTTTCCATAAAGCCCAGAAAGCATGACTTTATAATGATCGAAACGAATTTTTCTCTAAACAAAGCGTTAATCACTAAACAATGATAATGAAATAATCATGCTGCAACGAACCTTTAACACATGCAAGCTACATGCGTAAGAAGCTATAGTGAGAAACGTAGTAACGGGATGGTCTATCTTCAAAAGGAAACGTGTCATAAGTATAAGACTTGGCAACGGCATTCGACTTGTTGTGACAGTCTGTTTTTGACATTAATGTTTCCATGGCAACCCATCACGTGATTAATTGAGCTTTTACTTCCGGTTTGTTCCTTCAGTGCGCTTGCAGACAAGGAAAAAATTGTGTTTCCTGAGAGTTTAAAGTGGCATTATTTCTACCCTTTTAAGGTACTTTCTAAATGTAACAGGAAACGTGGTCCACCTACGCGTCATGACTGTTTTCTGGTTATTGTCTGACAGCAGAAAATTGTTTTTTATCAATCATTGCGTGTCCTGGACACGTCTTCCAGTTAGTCTCGCGTAAGACTTTGCGCTCTTAAAAATAATTAAAGGGTACCCATTACACCTTATTTGCAAAAAAAACCTGTGCAATTTGATTATTTTATACATAATTTATTTTGTTATATCAACATCTCTTTCCTGTGTTAAAAAAATTAAGTAATGATCCGCATAAGAAGGATAGTGCTGAACGGCAATGCACGATGGAATGTCAAATATTTTCATTGTTACAAGTAGTGATCTCATTGGCCTAGACTCAAAAACCGCTAAAAAGTTATGGTTCAAGGTGCATTAAGTCTAATTGTTTTAAGGTTTCAAGTATTTTGAGACCCAATCGCACAACATGCAATTTTTAAAAGATATTGTATTTGGGGAACTTCATCAAAGAAGCAAAATTAATAGCTATTGTCTTCTGCTATTCTGATTGGTTAAGCACGAACATTTCCTAAAATATATTTGACGCAAATGGATTTTATGTATTTTTATAATGAAATATAATTATGAACCGTCAGCCCCTCCTCCATTTTTTAAATCAAGGATATTCTATGTGGGAAAGAGCCAATGCCGCAGAAGGCTCCTGCGCAGAACAATGAAGTTTACTACAGTTCTTATGTGAAGCATTACTTAAATAGGCACTCTTATGTTACTCCTATGTATCTGTATGTTACTCGTATTCGCAAGTTACTCGTATGTATCCGTTTAGGGGTCAAAAAAAGCTTGAGCCACACCCAGATTGGTCTCCTTTAGGGGTTTAATTCAAATTTTCCGACGAGCATCCCCGCCCCTTTCATGTGGGAGTCCCTCCTCCCCCCTCCCGGGAGGGGGGGCGGGCTTGAAGAACGATCGTGATGTAAAGAATACTCAATAGGAAAGGGTAATAAATCGAAATGAATCTCGAGCGATAATTTATCGATAAAGCACAGTAACAAATAGTAGTAATCGAACCGAACCGCAAGGGTAATAAATGGTTGGTTTTAATTTTTTTTTTTTATGCGAAACTTCATGTCTTGTTAGTTTTCTTCGCATTTATTACATTTTAGATTTTAGGTAAAGTAGTCTACTGCAAACTTTGAAATCTGTTTCGTTTAATTAACCCGCCCGTAGTGTTCACGGCATACCACGAGCATAGGACACGGTAATATAGGCAACAAGGGCACCCAACGAATCGGTTCCTCACTTTATCTGTTCCCCAGTGGAATTCTTGCTGACTGGCAAAATATTCTGTACATATTTTTTAAATTACCTTTTTTGAGCTGGTTGACTTGAAAAAGTAGTCGCGAGAACAAACTGTGCTGGCTAACTTGACCAGATCGAAAAGAGACTGGATCGAAGAAAATCGGGGGACACTTTGGGGCTTAAAAGGGTTGAGCTTCGTAGTAACAAATTTAAGCGTCACGTTATGGTGCTCATACCCAGCAATCCATCTGACCTAACAAAATTGCTCGAAATTCACAAACAAAATGTGATATGTTCACAGATGCGCAATGATCGCTCAATTTTGTGCCCTTTATTTCCTTGTTATTGTTATTCCTGAAGCCTGGTTTTTATTAGCGATGCTAACACAAAAGACAACATCCACCCTTGCTTACCTCAGAGCGAAAACGCTAAATAAGCACATGTATAGTTGGTATATCAAAAACCTGCTTTCTTGTGTTTGCGATATAATGCGGTATGATTAACGCGAATTTCGTATGGTTGTGCTTACAAGTGCCGGCCTACGCAATGATCGTTCAATTTTGTGCCCTTTTATTTCCCTTTATTTCCTCGTCATTGTTATCCTGAAGCCTGGTTTTCATTAGCGCTGCTTACACGCAAGAAAACATCTACCCTAGCTTATCTCAGAGTGAAAATGCTAAATAAGCACATATTTGGTATATCAACGTACTGGGATCCTGAGACAAAACGTATTTTCTTGTGTTCGCGATATGCCGCAATGTTGTTAACGCGAATTTCATATGATTGCGCTTACAAGTGCCTACGCTGTGCTTTGCATCTCTTGTAAAAACAACTGACGCAAGTCTTAAGTTTGGACCAAAAACGCGGGCCAACAAAAAGTGTGTTCCATAATTTTTATTTTCAATGACGATGACAAGTCAATATACAAAACACAAGTCTGGCGCGAGTCAACCCTTTCACTCCCAGAGTCAATTATGAAGACATGAAGCGGTGCTTCTAAAAGAAGTGTACTGTTGAGACTGTTGACGAAACCCTTTGGTGCAACCACTCAAATAAAACCTCTTCGGCAGTACGTTTGCATGGTACTATTTGTTCGTCAATAATTGCAAAACTGAAATGTTTAGATTTTTCTTAAACCTATTTTATGACTTAAGGATCGTAAATAAATGAAGATAAAATCAATAAGTTGTCACCAATTGAAGGAACTTTAATAAATGATAGTTTTACGACCATGTGATAACAAAAGAATCTATAACAGCATTGGCGCGTGTTAAACTCGTTAATAAATGAAGACGAAATCAATATCTTGCGATATATTTCTTCAAAGATAAAAAACTTACCACGGTGCCGATTCCAACATTTGTAAAAAATACTAGAATGTTTAATTTTCTCACGTTATTGTTCTTGTTACCAAAATTGGTAAAAAGAAGAAAAAACTTCGCAATCATAGTGCCTGGAACCGAAATTTGAAAAGAATACTGGTTGCGAAAGCAAATTTATCTAGGACGGAAGTTTTGCCAAAATTAACTGAATTACTCAACAGGATTATTTACCTCGATTTGCAGCGACCAATCACAGCTTAGCTTCGTATAAAGTGTTGTTATATGGGCGTTAACCTTTAGTTAAAACTGAGGACAACTCAGCGAAAAACGTAGTTCTTTAAACTTCTAAATCACGGTAAAAAAGGTTGCTCTGTTAGACAACCCACGGCCACGCTATGGACGTTCGAAACAAGAAAGCGAAAACCGTTTAGTTTGAACTGAATTGTATCTCAGAAATAACTCTTAGTCGAACGAAACTGCAAGATCTATACGGAAAATGTCATCTGAGTCACGAGTTCCGTCCGTGAAAAACGATCGACCCAACGTTGGTAGAGTTGTGAAACAACGGCAGCGATTTACACCTTGGCTATTGGAGCAGATCCGACGTGGTGAAATCGAGGGCTTAGAGTGGATCGACAAAAACATAGGGAAGTTTAGAATCCCTTGGGTAAGAGTAGATAAGCCAGAATTCCAGCTCGAAACCCATGCAGAATTATTTAAACGTTATGCTGAACACAAAGGATATTATCGCCCTGGTGATCAGCCAGACCCTTCGACATGGAAAACCAGATTTCGCTGCGCTCTGCGAACGATGAAGGAGATTGTTGAAATCAAAGATCAAGGAAATCTGGAGGGAAGCAAACCGTACAGGGTTTTTAAGTTTGAGCCAAAACTGAAAGGTATGTTCAAAATTCAACTCAGATGCACTTGTAAAACAACTCATCTTGATCGTTGTTTTCATCAGACTACAGCTTTGTTTGACTGGATTGTACGTGTACAAGCACTTTATAATTATATTGTCGTACACAAATCTAGCTAAATACCTGTAGATATTTAAACACCATGTGTTCGATAGAAAAGAGATTTTGTAAAGATCTACGCAAGCCTTTGTTAAACTGATTTTAGACTAAATTCTTTCTGTAAATGTTTGGTACTGCAGTCTCCTTGTTATTCACGATGATACTCAAATGAGGTTTTGTCCAACAAAAAGGTTACTTTATCGATCGAACAATGCTCTGTAATTGCTCAGTCTTGCGAAAAGCAGTGATTTCGACTGTAGATCAGATTGAAACATTATGCTGAGTGGTCAACATTGAAAATGCGTTATATTATGAATGTATGCCGTATTGAGTCAAATGCGCCAGGTATGGAAAGCTTTGTGAAGTTTGAACGTAAAAGTTAAAATGGTTATACAAAGTACCTTTTCTTTCACGGAAATTACAGTGCTAGTTTATTTTTTCAACACGGAAACTGCAATGCCGAATTCGATAATTTTTAGGTAAAGAGGAACAAAAAAATGCTTCCTCTACTATCAAGTTCCTTGTCCGAATCCGAATTTTCTCCGGGGTAGATTTTCTTCCGACAATACTGCGATGCCCTTTGAGATCCCAACTAGAATAAACGAACTTTTCCATCTTTTAACATAGTTAAGAAATCTCTTTCCCCCATCTTTTTAATTTGTTCAGTGCCTTTTCACTGAAAAAATTCCTGCCTAATTTTCGAATTTCAAGGTCGGTTGCCATAACACAGCACTTGGTTTCCTGTTTGTGGGTCTAAGTTCTCAGGTAAAAATACTGCTTAATATATTCCGATAAGTGTGTTTTAACAGAACTTAAACAAGCAGCAAAAGAGCCGAAGTTTATCTTTAAAATTAAAAACACGAATGGTGATGAAAGTTAGACGAGATGGAGAGAATAGATTTAGCACGTGGAAGGGCGTAAGGCCGGATGTTCTAATGCCCAATAATCGCATATATTTTGAGGTAAACTAATTACCATATGCTTTCTTCTGCATAGTAAAGAACTTGTTTGGCTTCTTTGAAAACTCGCTCGTCTTTTCCCAGTTGCGGGCAATTAAGCTTGCGTCCGTTATTCAATAGCATAAATTAATCATAGCCAACAGACTACATTGGAAGTTACTTCTCACAGCGCGTGCCACGTAATGAGCTACAAACGATAGGTATACGTAATGATAGCCTAGGTTATTTCCCTTACGCGCTAATTTAAAAGCCTTAATAAAGTGTACATAATTGGACGTAATCCAATTTTCACCTCTTTGCCAAGCATATCAACATTTCAACGCCTGGCTGCAATCCTTTGAACGATAATTAGTTCGAGGCCATCTAGATGTTTTGATATCGCTTATCACACGACCACCTAAACAGCGGCGTTTTTATTTGGCGATAGTAAGTTTTAAAGATGCCACAACGACAAATGAAGCAGACCTTAAATGTTCCACAATGGTTTTGCAAATTATCCAGATGCGTTATTAACACCGCTCCGTTAGCGGACCTACCGGGTAGAGAGAACAAGCCGTTGTATGTATTCCGGAATTAATGTTCACAGGAAGTTCTAGTGGCTACAAAGAATAGCACTGCAATTAAAGTATTTTTCTGAATAGAACCCGTATCCATTTTTCTTTTATCTGGTAACACGTGTTTTGGCGCAGACTCTTTTTGTCTTGAAACTGTTGACTTTATCACTCGCGACGTTTTCTTTTTCCTTTTGCTTGGTAGCTACCAGAACTAATGTTCGTAATAGCTAAATGCCGAAAAAAATTTCTATCCGTGCACTTTATGATATCCTACCGTTTACTCCTAATTCAAGCGATTCCTCGATTCAAACGCAAAGTAGCCTGAACGTAACGGATTTTAAGTTTCACTAATGTGAACAACTATGTATATAATTATTATTAATTTTAATGTATATAGAAATGTTTTTAATTTTTAGCTAGAAACACGACCCCACAAGAAAGACTTTAACCTACTGTGTCGTGCATAAATAAAGAATGTTGTTGTTGTTGTTATCGTGCCAGCAGCAGCCTCTGAGGTCCTCTGATAAAACCCATATTGTCCACATGGACTTTTTACTTCCTTCGGGTCAAAACATTCTTGTGTATATTTTATGCATCTCATAACAAAGCATTACTGGTGTCCTAAAGAAATAAAAGGAAACAAATGTGTTTTGAATTGTGTCATCTGTTTTGAATAGGATTTTATTTCTTTTTTCCCCAGTGACAGGTATTTCGCCAGAAATAACAGGCGCGCGCATGCAAAGTACTTTAACATACCTCCAAACAGTCTTTTGTCAGTTTTAAGCAAAATACTTCATTTATTCAATCAATCATTCAATCCTTTATTTAACGTGGTCAATACGCTTAGCTTAAGAGATAGTTTCCATGTACGCCACGAAATAATAAAGATAAAAGATACAAAATAAAACTTCATTAGAAGTGTATGAAAATGAATTTCTTCAGTTTGAGGACTTGACAGAACTACAAACGTTGTTTCTCTGTTCTCTCTTGCAATACGACGTTGAGAACAGTTTTCACTTCACCCTTTAACCAACTCCTGAGCGAAACAAAGTTCAATTTGGGCATCGTTTTGAAATTGTCATTTGGATAAAAATGACAAAGGAAAACACAATAAAAATTTCCTTTCAAAACTAACATTTTTACGATTTCATCTACAGACTCAGAAGTTAGGATCGCCTTTTTATTGACATCGTGAATATACACTTTGAAAATAATCACATACACTGACTCAAAAGCTAGAAACAATATGACAAACATTACATTCGTATCCTCGCTCCGCTTACTGCTAGAAGACATTCTGTTTTTTTTTTTTTAATGAGAAAATCGGTTTATTCCTAACCTTGAAATACTGGTTTTCAATGTACAGCCGAACCTCCCGTAAGCGGACACCCTCGGGACCAAGGGTAAGTGTCCGCTTACGGGAGGCTGAAAAAAAAAAATAGCGCACTAGGGGGGGGGGGGGGGGGGGGGGCGTATAATGCACCAGTGCATGTCTTTTAAATCTTGTAAAATTCATTAATAATTCATAAGGGTACTAACGAATAGAAATGAGCCATTCCAATCACATGATTGATATAAGCGTCGTATCTTCGAGACGAACACAGGCAAGTTGGACGGCAAATGATCTGAAAACGGCAGTTCTAGTAGTGCTCGACATCAACAGAAAAGTAACAATGAAAAGCCCTGAAAGTTTACAATTACAGTACAGTACAATTACAGAATTATAATAATCTAACAAATTACATTGATGAAAAATATTATGGTTCAACTGGTAAAGAAAACACAGCTCAGGAACACAGCATAAAACAATGAATAATCAAACTGCTCCATATTTAAGAGAGTCTTTTACAAGACTATCTGAAAATCAAACTCAATATAATCTACGAAATCTTGATACAGACCTGGTACTTCCAAGGCCGAAAACTAACTATCTAAAGCGTAGTTTCAAATATAGCGGTGCTATGCTCTGGAACAGCCTACCGATTGAGGCTAAAAAGGCTAACACACTATCTCAGTTTAAGGTTACAGTGTACCTTCAGATCGAAAATTTATTGAAAAATTTTTTTGGGCGTTAAAATAAAGTTTACAGAATGAACTTTCATCCAAAAAAAAAGTATCGAAAAATAGTGAAAATTGACGGAGAAATGACGGTATAACTTTTGTGGGCGGAGTTTGTTTATTAAGCGATATGTTTTTTTAAGCGCCGTTTTCTCAAAGTTAATTTTTCGCTTGTTGGGGACATTTTAAAGAGCTACAACTCAAAGGGAATTTCTTCGATTTTCCTTAAATTTGGACAGAAGCTAGGCTAACATATAATCATAAAAAAGGTTTCGGCGAATTTCTTAATTCCGAAAACTTTTTCGTCAACAGGCATTTCCGTGCGATCATTCCAATTTTTTTTCTCCCCTTTTCGAAAATATTCTGTAACTTTTCATTGCAATTGAATATGGAAAATCGCCGACACGTTTTTTTAGCGCTTCGTGTCCGGAAACCCAAGAACAAATCAAATAAGCAAAATATAATAATCGCTTTGAGTTATAGCGTTTTAAAGCTGATTCGGACGTTCGAATTTAGACGTCGTAAAAAAATTCGACAATTCATTTTATTACCAAATGGTTTCCATATTTAGATAGCCAGCTCTATAAGCTTTAATTTGATATCTGGGTTTAGGTATATTAAGTGTAATCTTAAGACGCTGGAGCTGTTATACTGGAGACACCCCCGAAGGTACACTGTAACCTTAAACGTAGTGTAGCCTCTATGCCTGCCACTGAGTTATGCTGAATATTTTCTCCTAATTGTAAATTGTTTTTATTTTATTTTGTAATATACATATTTGTTAAACGCCCCGCTTGGAAACCAGCTATTGTATATAGTTGTAGTGGCTAGCGTTGTAAAATAAAGTGTATGTATGTATGTATGTATGTATGTATGTATGTATGTATGTATGTATGTATGTATGTATGTATGTAGCTGTAGGTAAGCCCAAAATAACCAGACTTTCCTCCTTTTTCCAGTCTCCAAATCAAAAAAATAAATAGGCCTGTCCTATCAGAACCTGTATTACACTTACTTGAGCTGAAGAATTAGTAAATAATGTGCTCGGATACATTCTGACCTGTCTTTAATCTTCTGGCCTTTAACGTATCGTTTAACTCGCTCAAGACTCGTGAAGTCCTTCAGTAAGACAACAGTCATGCTTTCTGGATGGCCATCTGATCGTGCATGTTTTTTTTTCCTTTCCATTTCCCTAATTTCTTCAGTTTGTCTTTCCTTCTCCCTCTCTTTTTATAAGATAGATAGATAGATAGATAGATTTGTTTATTCAGAGCCCCTTGCAGCTAAGAGCTGGATAACAGGATCGTGCGCAAATACATATACATATTGAACAAATACATATTGAACAAATTACAAGTCTTGGTAACCGATTTCCTTTATCTTTCTTACATCTTCTGCACTATCCATTTCATTTCACTTCTTGTCTCTTGATTTTGATAAATAAGGCGATCATGATTATAATCGATTTTAAACGCCACAAATTACCTCGTTAAAATCGATAACAATCAGTAAAAATAAAGAAAACTCGATAAAACAAATGTGTTTGCTCATCGATTTTTACCGATTGATCGATGCAGTCGATATCAACCAAATCAAATTTACCGATTTTTACCGATTTATCGATTAATAAATCGGTACGTACTGATTTTTATCGATTGACCACTCCGGGTGTTAAAGAAATGCCAATTCTGGAGAAGAAAAGCTTTGAAGGTTTTCAAATCAGTTTCATGGCAGACAGTCAGACCTTTAGATCCAATGCTTTTTGTTAACAACTTTCAGTTGTGTTCCGCTTACAACTAGGACAAACCTGAAACTGGCATTTTGCTTTTTTAGTTTATCAAAGTTGCAACAACAACAACAACAACAACAACAACAAGACGAATAAACATAAATCTTAAATACAAATTATTAATCCCACCAGTTTCGTCTATGAATCAGAAAATGAAAAATACGGTCAAATATTAAGTTTTTTTTTTCGGCCGAAGAGTACGTAAACATCAATGAAACGTAAGAAACTTTGATAACATAAAGCACATGGCAAGAGCTTAAGCAAAGTTTAAATTGATATAACTGACAATTAAAATTGATTATTTTAACCATAACTTGTGATAATGAGCTGTGTTTGTCTTTGTATAAAGAACGGTAAGTTCAACCTCGTTCTCAGGGTCTCTCATCTTCCCGCCCCATGGAGCGGGAAAATGAGAGACCCTGGGAACGAGGTTGCGGTAAGCTATATTTTAGCTTGGTCTGAATGCATGAGAATGAGGTCTTCTGCAATAAATTTTCAAAACTGATGACTTAAAAAACAAATCTTTGACTTTGTACTTCAGTTTACATAAAAAGCACTGGGGAAATTTGATATCAGTCTCAAGGGGGAAGCGGGGATGAATGACCAAACAATGCAATTATCGCTAAATTTTTAATGAAAACGATTCCGGAGCTTTAATCATCGCTGTGATATTTATAAAAAGTTCCACGTTAAGTTTCGCATACCCTGCAATCCATGTGACCTTACAAAATTGCCCTAAAATTCACAACCAAAGTGTGATATGTTCACAGATGCGCAACGACTCTCGCACAATTCTGTGCCCTTTACTTCAATTCCTTGTCATTGTTATTCTGAAGCCTGGTTTTCATTAGCGATGCTAACACAAAAGAAAACATCTACCCTAGCTTATCTCAGAGTTAAAACGCTAAATAAGCACATATTTGGTATATCAACGTGCTGTGATCTAGACAAAAAATGTATTTTCTTGTGCTTGCGATATAACGCAACGTTGTTAACGCGAATTTCATATGGTTGTGCTTACAAGTGCCTACGCTGAGTGTGTTTTGCATCACTGGTAAAAACAACGCAAGTCCCAAGTTATGACCAAAAACGCGGGCCAATAAAAAGTATGTTCCATAATTTTCATTTTCAATTACACCTGAATGACGATGAAAAGTCAATATACAAAACGTAACTCTGGCGCGTGTCCACCCTTTCACTCCCGAAATAAATCCTCCTCGGCGGTACGTTTGCATGGTACTATTTGTTCGTCAATAATTGCAAAATGAAATGTTTGGAGTTTTCTTAAACCTATTGTATGACCTAAGGATCGTAAATAAATGAAGATAAAATCAATATGTTGTCACCAATTGAAGGAACTTTAATAAATGTCTCTTTTACGATGATGTGATAACAAAAGAATCTATAACAGCATTGGCGCGTGTTAAACTCGTTAATAAATGAAGACGAAATCAATATCTTGCGATATATTTCTTCAAAGATAAAAAACTTACTACGGTGCCGATTCCAACATTTTGTTTGGATTTTTTTTTAAAAGTTTGATTCGTGGCAATTTTGGGATTTAAATGGTTAATTTTAAACCCATTGTATGTCCTAAGGATCGTAAATAAATGAAGATAAAATCAATATGTTGTCACAAATTGATTGAACTTTTTAATAATGTCGCTTTTACGATGATGAAGACAAGTGAATCTAACAGCATTCGGCGCTTGTTAACCTCATTAATAAATGAAGACGAAATCAATATATTGCGGTCCCGATTCCGACATTTGTAAAAAAATAAAAGAGTGTTTAATTTTCTCACGTTATGGTTCTTGTTACCAAAATTGGTAATAAGAAGAAAAAATTTCGCAGTGCATGGCGCCTGGAACCGAAATTTGAAAAGAATACTTGTCGCGAAAGCAAATTTATCTAGGACGGAAGTTTTGCCAAAATTAATTACTCGACAGTATTATTTACCTCGATTTGCAGCGACCAATCACAGCTTAGCTTCTTATAAGGTGTTATATGGGCGTTAACGTTGTAGTTAAAAGGACAACTCAGCGAAAAACGTAGTCCTTTAAACTTCTAAATCATGAGGTTAGTAGCTCGACGTATAAAACGGCTGCTCTGTTAGACAGCCCGCGACCACGCTATGAAAGTTCGAAACAAGAAAGCGAAAGCCGTTTGGGATAGCTAAGTTTGAACTGAGTTCATGTATCTCAGAAATAACTCATAATCGCACGAAACTGCAAGATCTATACGGAAAATGCTATCTAAGTCACGAGATCCATCCGTGGAAAACGATCGATCCTTCGTTGGTAGAGCTGTGAAACAACGACAGCGATTTACACCTTGGCTAGTGGAGCAGATCGAGTGTGGTGATATCGATGGCTTAGTGTGGATCGACAAAAACCAAGGGATGTTTAGAATCCCTTGGGTAAGAGTAGATAAGCCAGAATTTCAGCTTGAAACCGATGCAGAATTATTTAAACGTTGGGCTCAACACACAGGAAAATATCGCCCGGGTGATCAGCCGGACCCTTCGACATGGAAAACCAGATTTCGCTGCGCTCTGGGAAAGATGCAGGAGATTGTTGAAATTAAAGATCAGGGAAATCTGGAGGGAAGCAAGCCGTACAGGGTTTTTAAACTTGAGCCAAAACTGAAAGGTATGTTCAAAATTAAAGCCAAATACACTTGTAAAACAACTCATCTTGATCGTTGTTTTCATCAGACTGCCGGTTCGGTTTAACTGGATTGTGCATGTACAAGCGCTTTTGTAATTATATTTTCGTACACAAATCACAGTACCTCTAGATATTTAAACACCATGTGTTCTTAAAAAAAAGGATTTATAAAGATCTGCGCAAACCTCATTTTAAATTAAATTATTTCTGTAAATGTATAGTACTGCAGTCTCCTCTTTATTCACGCTGATGCTCAAACGAGGTGTTTGTCCAACAAAAACGTAACTTAATCCTGATCGAACAATGTTCTGTAATAGCTCAGTCTTGCAAAAAACGGTGGTTTCGAGGGCATGTAGATCAGAGAGAAACATTATGTTAAGTGGTCAACATTGAAAATGGGTTATATCATGAAATGTTAACTTTGCCATACTGTGTCAAATGCGCCAGGTATGGAAAGCTATGTGACGTTTGGACTTAAAGTTAAGAAATGGATATAAAACGTTTCCCGACACGGTAAATACAATGCCGAATTGGATAATTTTTAAGTAAAGAGGAACAAAAAAGCTTCCACTACTATTGAACTAAAGTTCCTTGTCCAAATCGAATTTTCTCCGGGATAGATTTTCTTCCGACAATACTGCGATGCCCTTTGTAATCCCAACTATAATACACGAACTTTTTCATCTTTTAACTTAGTAAAGAAATCTCGTTACCCTGTCGTTTAAAGCTTTTAAAACCTCTTGTAATTGTATTATCCATCACAGAGTTGTTGGATGTTGCTTTTCATATCACACATAAATTTAACACTAATTTAAAAACTACGGTTCAAGATTAGTCTGAGATTGAAAGACTTGCCGCTTAACCCTCGGAAGTATAAAATGCTATCAAAAGCATCAAAAATGTATTTTATTTCTGTTTAAGTTGAAATGGCCGAAGAATAAGAGTTTTTACGAATGTTTAACTGTATGTTATTTTTCAACTCTAGCAAAACATATTTCGCATTTTTCCGACAAATTTGAATATTTAGTAAAATCCAATATGGTGGCCATCTTGGCGGCCATTTTGGATGACGTCACGGACCCTCGCGGCGGTACAACCCATAATATTTACCCCATCTTGTAGAGCACATGACAGGCTATCTATTAGACTTAAAATATTTTCGAAATATTACAACACCGCAGAAACCCAAGAGGACGTTGCAACAACCACCCCCCCCCCCTCCCCCTTGTACCACGGTGGGGGTATAAGTTTGCGTGTACGCCCGGCGAGGGTTAATAAATGTACATATCTGTGAAATGTAAGCCATTTAAACAGTAACATACTCAATCCCCCAAGGAGAGAACCAACAACAGACTCAACCCACATATGTAACCAGCTGGAAGAAAAGTTAAGCCGCACAGACTCACACTTCGCTTTCTTGATATCGTTTAATGTCCACTAACGGGAGGCTATTTTAGACCTTGTGGACCCCGGATAGGCGTCTGTGTCCGTTTACGGGAGGTTAAAAATGTAGTGTTGGAGAGGATAAATCGCCGGTACCGCGGTTTGGTGTCCGCCAACTGAACGACAAGTGTCCGCTTACGGGAGGTGTCTGTAAGTGGAAGTTCGACAGTATTTTTGCTTTTCAGTTCGTTCTCTTCTATTCTACAGTTCGTACTGACCAAATGAGCGACAAACTGGCTTATTCTCGATACATGTTTGTTAAAAAATGTATTCAGTTGACGAGTGCCATCAGATGATAATCTAAGCCAATAATTGCTCTGATTTGAAATGTTTGGAATTACTGTAGATTACGAACTTGTTGCATCTAATTTTCGCGAATTTTGCGGGGGAAGTTTCCAACGATCCACGAAAATATAAGAACCCACGAAAATAAACTTCAGCTTAAAAAAATGCAAAAATTTACTCCATTCAGGATCCCATATTGATGGCCTCCTGCTCCATTTAAGTACCAACGAGTCCACAACAAGTCGACAGTATATAACACATTTTACTAGTGGTCTACATGATTATCATATTATATCAAAAGACAGAAAAATACGTTTTCAAAAATGGGTAGCCCCTATTAAGTAGAGCTTCCATCGCTATGTGGTCTGGTCTTAAAAGTTTCCAATTTTCGATCTTTGCTTTTTTGGTCCAAGTAAACTCAATCTTGAGGTAAATTATTATGAACTAAAAGAAAGCGCAAAAGTTATGAGCAATTTCAGTAATTTAAATCCTTTGTCGTCGATCGTCTCTAAATAGATATTGAGTTCATTCCGCTTTCGTATTCCCTACGTCATGTTTTGAATGACGGTTGCATATTTCCAAACCCAACTTGAATCACTGGTCGAAACAAAACAGAAACTATATTATTTCAACACAGGAAGTTTTTATCACATACATTTTCAGTTTCTCGCCAAAGGAATTTTAGTTGCGAAATAATTATGCAGCAAAATTGAAAAACAGTTTGGTAAATTCTCTAAATTCAGGAAACAGTTTATTGTCGTGAAATCACCGACGGTTGTACTTGCAAAAAAGCGAGAAAAAAATATTGCATAAATTTGTTTTAGTTTATCTCTCCTCAGTAATATCTCATGTTTTACTTCCAAATAAATAGTTTCATGTCATGATTGGGGTTATCGTAAGGTGTGAATAAGCTATATATGTTTGACAAAAAAAATACAGAAGGTTAAATCAGTCGAGTGGCCAAATCAGTCACTTCATTCCTGACTTCCTTTAGTTTTCTAATATTCAAGTTGTGGCAACAACCTTTGAAGTCGTATAGACCAATTTCACGCTAGCATCACACAAAAATATATTTAGTTTATTGGGGAAAAGAGCCCAGCATCAAATTCAGCATATCGATATTAGTAAAACTACAGAGTTTTGTAAAGATTGCTAGCAAACTGACGAAGATACGAAATTTTGAAATTGAGCATTTTTTCAAAGAAATGTATGGTGGACGGGCATAGATTGCCGGTCCAGCCTCGTTTTCGTGTTTTTCCCATACATTTCTTTGTAAAAGTTAGGCCAGAGTACTAGGTTTCAAAAGTTCATTTCTCCGTCAGTGTACGAGCAATCTTTACGAAACTTTACAGTGTTACTAATATTGATGTGCTGAATTTGATGCTGGTCTCCCTTTCCCATTAAATTAAATATATTTTTATGCCATGCTACCGTGATATTGGTCTATAGTTTTCAGTAGTTACGCACCGTCACTTTTTGGTTAGACTATTGTTTTTCACTTTCCAGCAGGAAATTCTTCTTCAAGGCGCTTATCGAGAAGGATACAAAGGAGAAGACGGTCTTCCTCCTCGTTAGAATCGACCAGCTCTACCGAGTCATCATATGGTTCAATGGAACAGCCCATGATACAGGGCTACTCGACTCATGCAGGCATGAACGAATGGGAAAATTACCGTGGTCAAAACACACAGGTTAGACAAGAACGCAGCAGAGTTTAAAATCGGGTTTCTTAATCCCGCATCCCGCCACTATTACTAGCTCCATCCCACATCCCGCCTGGCTATAAAAAAAAGTCACCTGGGGTACGAATAACATCAGAGAGGAGTCCATAGGCACCTGGTTTAGAGCAATTCCATTTTACGCTTTACATCGCACATTTCTTGCTCCGTCCTGGTAATGTGCTAAAGTCACTGAAAAAGCATATTGCTGTTTTTTATCCCGCATCCCACTATCCCGCTTGCTGAAATAAATATCCCTCTCCCGCCAAGAAACATTTATCCCGTAACCCACCCTTGAAGTTTGACATATCACACATCCCACCACGATTTAATGCCCTGTCCGTCACATCCCACAAAACCTACCTTTGACCCTCCCTAAGCCATGCGTGTTAGATTTATTCATTTCATAACCAGAGTCAAACTGTGATGTTGTTCTAGCCGAAGTTACATCTTTTGACTCTGTACATAACGCACCCAGCGTTAGTCAGGTTTCTTAGCATGACACATGCACGAATCCTCGGTAGGAAAAAAGATGGCGACTGGTACATTTACACATAATTCTTAGCGCACAAAAACCTAAACAACGTCATAAAAATGTAAAGAAAAGTCATAAATCTTCAAACCTAGTCTACACATTGTTCTTAGTACTGGAACAAATATTGTAAAAATTTGGCTTTCTTTGTGCCTTATGTGCTGTGTTAGGTCCGCAAGGTATTGTGGTAAAATGAACAGCCGCCATCTTTTTTCCTACGGTGGATTGTATTGAATCTCTCTGAATTGAAGACCTTCCCCCCACCTCGAAATATTTTCTGACCAAATCGAAGATGGGAAAAGGCAAATGATTGCCTAGGATTGACAACTTATGCCAAATATAAAACTATGCTTTTTAACCCGTGAATATACGCGCATGCGTAATGAACGGGTTATCGGTAACGGCGCGCGACTGATATGCAAATGAGTCACTCGCTCACTCCTTCCATCAGCTGTAAACTTAGTGACGTAATGCTTTGTTACGAATGCGTTTTGTAACAAGAACAGCGTGAATCCAGCGATAACAATAACTGAATTGGTGTAAACGAATATAAACAACAATAAGCTTAAAGATGTTTCGCATTTGGAGTCTTTAATGCAACGTCAAAATCGATTTAAAAGGAATTTTCAACTGAGACACGCGTTTTGATGGTTATCTAATCTTAAGTAATAAAATTTATCTATCCAAGTCAGTGGTCACGGTGGTCGAGTGGTGTAAAGCGTGGACCCAGCCGAAAGGCCTCGGTTCGAATGTTGGCCGAGCCGTTCATTTTTTTTTTTCGTTTTTTTTTTTTTCGTTTTTTTTTTCTTTCTTCTTCGGACTGAACATTATGAAAGTGATGTACTGTATTTTTATTTTTTGCGTTTGTCAAAAATCCTTACGTTTAATTTTAAAAAAAACATTGAACCGTAACAGAGTGAAAACATAAGCTTACCGCATTGTGTTTAAACGCGTTACGCATTTCAAATTCACGGGTTGGCTCTAAGGAGCCAATGATTTTATTCAATTATGACATTTCTTCTGGCATGTAATGATGCAACATGATGATATGAATTATTTCGTTTGTAGTCAAGTTAACGGGACACTATCCCGGTTGAAATTCGTGTTTTCATGGTTATGGCCAGGAACTTGCTTTAAACTTGGTTAAGGAATCCCGAAAATTGAAGTGATGAACGCAAAGAAATACAAACTAAGAAACATAAACCGTGATATTCCCCCAGACCTAGAATGGAAACTTGGATAGTCTTGACCGCTTGTCCACCACGGAATCAAAATTGATCTGAACTGTCATGAATCTTTTTCTCCAACTATTGTTTCTGTTTTGCTCAGTCTATGGAATCTTTTTATCCCATGTACTTTAATATTTGGTAGCATTTCAGTGGCGATTAATAACAATGAGTAGTAACAATGATAAGAAAACGAAACTTCGTTATTTTGGCGGTACAGTGTCGTTTTAATTTATAACCATTATTCATTTATTTCCCTCCCGTTAGTATCCGAATTTGTGTGACATGATGGAGCCGGACATGTGGGATATGAGTATCTACTTTCCAGCAGGGATTGAGAGCCAGTTTGGTTTCTCTGCAGGATCAAGTTATGGCTTCAGGGATCAGGAACCTAATCATTTTGGTAAGAAAATAAAGAACTGGGGGCTAGCTTCCATTCGAGAATCAACAGCGATTGCTGACAAAGCTGAGGGCGGAAGCTAGTTGGAGGTGACGGGGAACAGGGGCTTACCCGTGAGAGAGTTTCGGAGGCTCCAAAACCGCCCTTTTCGAGAAAGAAAACATGAATAAAAAATTGAACACAGAAACATTACAAAAAAATCGTGAAAGGAGCAAACTATTTCAATGTGAAAGCGACAAACGGAAAGTCGGTGTTATTTTACGCTGTTGGCACTTGAACTTCTTCCTCACTTGAGCATAACTGAACTGCCTTGAATAACTGATTTTGGACGAGATGGACCCCCCCCCCCCCCCCTGCAAAAAAGGCCGGGTATTTAGGGATTTTAAATTTGTTCTTAATACCGGGCGGTACAATTTGCCATGCCTAATAGTCTTCAGAAAATCTTAGAAAGCTTAAGTCAGATAACCTTAAAGTTTTCGAAAGTCTTTGAGAGACCTTTGAAAAAAACGCCAAATCTTTGGAGGCCTTTTAGCTGCCTTTCAGTCTTTGAAGTTTTTGGGTAATATTTGAAATTCTTCGAAAAACACTCTGGTGACCTCGGCAGTGCAAGATGCTTGCTCAACATAATCTTACAAACTTTTCGTGAACAATATCACCAATGGCCTCGCATTCAGTTGTTCTTCGTCGAACATAATTCTTTTGATATATGAGTTCGAGGATGACAATAGCAGATAATGATTATAAAACCCAGGAATGTTGCTTGGATCAGCGATCTTGCGTAACTAAAATTTCGGGTAAGCGAATTGACCAGAGGTAAATAAAGCGGGGTTGTGGGGATGAGATGCGGATGGTTGAAGGGGGGGGGGGGGGGGGGGGGGGGAGGGGGTTGCGGGGTTGCGGGGTTGCGGGGTGCGGGGTTATTGCCTTTACCTGTTGTTTTCTGTGGATTATACTAGAATTGTCTTTAATGGAAAGCAGAGGGAGGGATACGACTACGTTTTAAATACTTAAAATTCATTAGCCCACCTCCATAGAAAAACGCAATTTCTTTCATTATCTATACCAATCTACTTGTAAATTGCTTACAGGTTTACAGAGCAGCACATGGCCCAATTTTCTGATGCAAGAGGGATTTAACACAGCTATGTATAATGAGGTAGTATGAGCAATAATACTTATTGCTAAGTACCGACAGTCTCATTCCTAGCCGTCCTCTACCATAATGATTTTCCGTACGACTGGAAACGAAATATGTCCTCCTAGCCTGTTCCAGGCTCCGAGATAGTGGGGAATCCCTCTCCCAGTTCTCCCGTAATTTTTTCTCCTTTTTTTTAATTCGCGCGTTCCCCACTATCTCGGAGCCTGGAACAGGCTAAATATGCCCATAAAATTGTGTTATAACTACGTAGCACGAAAATTGTATTTACCAGAGAGCCCCGAAAACACATTGACGTGTGCCATGAGACGCATGTGATATGTTCATTCATTCACTCACTCACTCATTCATTCATTCATTCATTCATTCATTCATTCATTCATTCATTCACTCATTCACTCATTCATTCATTCATTCATTCATTCATTCATTCATTCATTCATTCATTCATTCCCACCAGTAAGTTGTGATTTTGAAAAGTTTCTACTTGATAATAGTTTGTAATACCACTTTCCTCTATATATTTGCACTGTCCCAATTGGCATTTTTGTGATTTTTTTAGTTTATGTCCTAAATCGAGTAATTTATCATTTTAATGTAACCATTTAGTTTGGTCATTTTAAATTTGTTTTCGTTTCTTCCTAGGTCGCTTCTTACCCTGTCCCTCAGTTGATGCCGTGAAGATATGAATAATTGTGCTATGACTTGCAGTTAATAAGTTTTTTATACTAGGGCAGCATTTAATGCAGTCAAATGGTAGAATCATTCAACAACTCAAAGAGTTTAGTGGTTATTAGAAGTCTTACTTTTAAAGAATGGCGAACTCAGAATAAGAACAGTGTAGGGCCGGTTATTTAAACGAAGTTTAACTCAGTGAACGGACCTCCATATCTCTTTATAAATGGGTCATGTTAACTCTCGGACGTACAAGGCAGGGGGGGGGGGGGGGGGGGTGGATGTCACAGATTTTCTCCGATTTTTTAAAGCGCATTTATTGTTAGCACATGCCGTCTTCGTTAGCTGTTCCTTTATCCTTGAGACACATTTTCGGAAAATTTGGAGACAATAGATTGCTGTGGTAACGAGATATGACGTCATAAGTAGCGTGAGCCATCACGGTTGGATATAAGTTTGTATGAATGTCCGAGGGTAAAGTACATTAATTTTGTTCCTTTTTGACCTCGCTTGTAGCTAGTAAATGACGTTTAAGTAACAATGCGTGTAAGAACTAGGCAATCCTCTATTGTTCTGCGGCATTTCGCTTTCCCCAAATACGATTGTTTAGATTTTCTTACTGAGAATGCATCAACCTATGGACAACACGTTTTTGAAATAAAATGTACTGAAACTTTATTTTAAAGTGATATTTCTTTTGTGTTACAAGATTTTATCCAATCATGAGACTCCAAAACAATGGCCAAGAAAGGCTTCTAATTCTCCATGTTTCCCAGATAGAAATTTTGCTGCATTAAAACTCAGAATAGTTTTCACTGAAAGGGAATCAATAGGTAAACTAGAGAGGAATAAATGCGCTACCTCATGAAGTGATAGTAAATTTTCATGTTTTAGCCAATGAGGTGGACCGTTTCAACAATATCACAATTAACACCTTTCTGCATTCCTTGTCGTTAGGTTGCCTAGTTCTTACCAGGACTATTATTTAAATATAAGCGATGGTCAGATTGAAATTGGTATAGACCTCAGTTTTGTTAAACACCGTCTTAACCACGTTCAAATAACCGGCCCGTAGGTGTTCAGCATGCCACGAGCATAGGACAAGGAAACGTAGGCAAGCACCTTGTTGACTATGGACAGTTGTGACGGCTCGAGTTTGAGTGAAGTTATAGATCAATGTAGCCCGGACAACTAAAGGCCTGACCAAACGAATTCAACATCATTCAAACTGTTGAATTCCATTTTGTTGAGCGATGTTGAACGGAGTGGCCAAACGAGTGGCCAGACGAGTGGACAAACGAGTGGCCAAACGAGTGGCCAAACGAGTGGCCAAACGAGTGGCCAAACGAGTGGCCAAACGAGTGGCCAAACGAGTATGTAAAACGAGTGGCCAAACGAGTGTGCAAAACGAGTGGCCAGACGATCGCGATTCAACATCCGGTTTAATAGAGCGGGTTTCAATTTTCAAGATAATTTAGCGATTGTAAAAGGAGAGATTTGGGAAACGATTTTATCATAAAATTGAACGCTAAAAGAAAAAAAAATTGTAAACTTTAAAAACTTTAAAAACCGACGACGTTCGACGCTACTTCACGTCATTATCAAGTCAAAAAGGCAAAACTTATATGAGGTAAAACAATACAGAAATATTTGGTGGTCCTATGGGTATAATTACAAAGGTAAAAAATAAAACTACTTATACAATTCTAATTAAAAAAAGTAAAAATGTGTCAAACAGTTTTGCGCGAATCGAGTCTGTTTGGGTATTAAGAGAAGGCTTGATGCCCTTTATAAACAACATTTCGAAAATTAGGCAATCGAACTTGCTTTTGCATTTCTGATTGAATTGGAACTTTAATAGGCCATTTGCACGATGACGTCATTTGACTACTACTACTACCAGAATCCTTCAGTTTTTTGTTTTGTAGTGCAAATTAGGGCTATTTTTATTTAAACCGCACTGGGATTACAAAATTTAAATAAGAAAGGAAAAACGAAATGAATTCTGGTAGTAGTAGTCAAATGACGTCATCGTGCAAATGGCCCATTTGATGTTGTACGCAGCTATTACAAGGTCTTCTATGATTGGCTGAGGAAACAATAGAACAAACAACAGAACAATGGACCCTAACCCAGAAAACAATAGAGCTGTGTGATACCCAGGTCCAACGAAATTAGAGGTTTAAAAGAGCTGCATGCATGGTTAAAGACATGTGTTCTCTAGAAGAAAAGCTTTGAAGGTTCATATCAAATTCATGGCACACAATTAGACCTAGGTCCAGTTCTCTCCCTCACTGCTCTTTGTTTTTATAAAAATTAAGTAAACTTTAAATGGTTATTCTGGACTAACTCGAAAACCTCGCGGTTCCTTTAGTTTCTTCTAGGCTCAAATTGATTATTACCTCTCCTTGTCATCTTCTTTAATTAATTTGTAATGTATATAATATATACTTCTCTTGTAATAACTCTTAGTGTGAGTCAATAAAAAGATTGTTGTTGTTCGGATCCAACGCTTATTTTTCACAACTTTCAGCTGTGTTCCGCCTACAAATAGAACAAACCTGAAACTGGCATTTTGCATATTTTATAGCCTATCAAAGTGGATCTTTTTAGCAAAAAAGTTACAACAACAACAACAACAACAATACTACTACTACTACTACTACTACTACTACTACTACTAATAATAATAATAATACAATACAATACAACACAATACAATACAATCAATACAATACAATACAATACAATACAATACAATATAACGTGGAAATAAGCGAAGCCAAATTTTGCAATCCTTAATTAAATGCACGTTGATCCGGCCAGTCACAAGTTTCGTCTAATGTATGAATAAAATGAAAAGTTAACTGATACCGTCGAGCAAGAGTTATTTTTCGGCCGAAGAGTACTATCCATGATTCCCATGTCCAAAAAATTGATTCCAGATGTTATAACTGTTATAACTGTGCTAAAATTTAAAAAAAATATCTACAATTTGCTTAAGGCTTGCCTTTTTGCGTAAACGTTAATGAAACGTAAGAAACTTTGATAAAATAAAGCAAATTGCATGTTTTTGTCTTTGTATAAAGAATTCGTAAGCTATATTTTAGCATGTTAGGATAAACTTTTGTCATTGTTGTAATAAAAAAAATTAGAAAAAGTGTAAAGGAATGATGTTTAGTTTTATGTTTAGAAGCTGGTATCTACATTGCAGAGCTTTCCCTGGGTATAATCCAGACTCAGGTCTTCTGATAGATTTCAAAACTGACAAGTTAACAAGTTTTTCAGTCAAAAAAATATTAATTATTCATAAGCATATCAGCCTATCATACGAGGCAAATTAATGTTAAATGTTCTACGTAGCGTCAGCCTTGCTCTATACTTTGATTGTATCAAATATTAGGCCGTTTCATCGGACCGATTTGAGTAAAAAGTTGCAAGGGCGTGGCTAGGGGGTCCTCGGGTGCCCGTGACAACCCCCCCCCCCCCCCCCCTTTGTGAGATTAGTAAAACACAGCGTGGATATCGACATGACAATTTGGAAAGTACCCTGGGTGTGACACAGTGTGACTCCCGCTTTGAAAAACCCTAGCTATGCCTCTGAGTTGCCTTGTCCTCAAATTCTATGTAGAGCAGAACTCGAACTCGAACATTTTATGAGGAATCAGGGCCGGTTTCAACATTTTACAATGAGACACGTAGGAGTGATGTTTGATGAAAAATTCGAACGAGAGGCGGGACGATTGTTTAGATTTAAGCACGGCGAGAAGACCCAGACTCGCGTACTGTCCACTCCGCCTGACCGAGGCTTGTAGCTTCTATTGTATCGAAATTCTGCAGACTTGCGCTCACATTTAATCCCGGACTGAAAAATTAACTGATACTAGCATTCAAGCACCGACTAATTCAAACTCAGGCTGATTCACACTTACGGCTACTACTGATCTTGCAACAGTTTTAAAGTGAACCAAAGAAATTCTATTGTTATGCCCAGAGCTAGCAAACAAACGACGGCATAACTAAATATTCTAAACAGCTCTGGAAAGCGGGTTGCTTCTGCACTGTACCGGAGCACATATTACGTAAAACAAAAGGAACAAAGAACGACAATATAAAAATGCAAAACAAGACCAAAAATACAATACCTCACAAACAATAGAAGATCATGGGTACCGGTACATGCAGAAAGACACGGAAATCGTGAATACCTCCTGTCACTATTACATCTAGAGACCATTTTCCTAAGATAAAAGAATCGACAACATTGCAAATGGAGAACAACAAACCTGTTGTATCTTAATTTTGATCGTAAAGAAAATATCTCTCAGGCACGTAATTGGGGTAACCCTATTCTAAAGCCGGGCTAAAATACTCTATCACAAATGCTGTTCTCCAGGAGCTAACTGAAGCTCCTGTGTTCTCTTATTGGCTACTTTACTCACTATCTATTCTATTGTAGAAAGTGAGTAGAGTGAGTAGCCTAACGTGTCTGTGGAGAGTATTAGTCAATTTATACTAAAACGATTAAATTATTTCCTCATTCTAATCACCCCTCGCGTTCCCTTAGGTCGCGCTTCTCAGCTCATTCCATCTTTCTCCCACGTCCAAGCTAGAGAGACGACTGGGACCTCTTAACCGCCAGAGACTGAGTACGAATTGGTCCTCGTACTCAGGCTCTGGCGGTTAAGAGGTCCAATCGAGGGTCTTATTGTTGTGACGATTTTGCAGATCTTGCTATAAAATCATGGCCTTTAAGTTTGCAATCCGTCCATCTCTAGCCTTTCAAAGTATTTACAGATGCAAACAGCCCCTGCAAGTCGGTAAGCAGATTCTGATCCGCTCCGCACAAACACAAGCTGTGGAAGACATCGAAGTAAAATCGTTCAAAGACGTCCCGGGACCGAAGGGTTTACCTTTCATTGGAACACTTCTCGACTACGTTCGCGATCAAGGTCAAGGTGTGAGGGGGTACAAACGAATGCATGTAATGCAGCAACATCGGATTCAACAGTACGGACCTATTTTTCGCGAAAAAATCATGAACTATGAAACGGTGACAATCTCGAATCCCGATGATGTGCAGTTTTTGTTTCGAAACGAAGGCAAGTATCCCACACGAGAACCACCCTTCCCGATATGGATGAAATACAAGGAAGAGAGAAAACAGGCACACGGAGTATTTAGCTTGTAAGTTTAAACTATCATGTAACATTTTCGTATAATAAATCCTATACATTGAATTATGCATGCATGTACATTGTATGAGCTATTATTTTTTTATATATTTGAACTGCTGAATACTACACTCCCTGTGATTTATAATAGTCGTTGCCTGTGATCTATCAGAGTACAGACGCACGGCTGACGTCATAGAAAAATTGTTTGCTTTGTTTCGTCCAAGAACATGGCGCACAGTTTTGAAAATGTTTTGAGATTATTCTGGATTGAGCAAGTGAAAACCTCTAAAAATGTTTAGCGGGAGCTGTTTACAAGCACAAAAAAGGAGAAACCAAGACGAAAAGTGTTCTTGGAGACTTGAAAATACTTAAATTGGAACAAATCTTCAAACAGTTGAGTGCTATGAGGCAAGTTCGTAATTTTACACTTTTCACTTTTCTGTTCATTGTATAAAACAAATAGATTCCATTTGACCGTGTGTCTGTTCAGTTATACATGTAGATTACAGTTCAAGACATCAAAATGTGGTAAGAACATCAGTGACACACTCGCCCAGGCAGCTCGTGTGCCACTATTTTGTTCTTACCACATTTTGACGTCATCTGTGATTTATAACTGAACAGACACACAGCCAAATGGAATAAATTTGTTAATCTTAGGCGTTCTATCATTTTGGAGTTTGTTTCAGTTTTAAGGCCGTATGCATATAAACTAATGACTTTGTATGGGCTAACGGTTATACAGAAACCTTTCCATATTTTTAAGTTATCTATACACCAAATGCGAATATGGCCGCCAGGCAGTTTTTTGTTTGGCCAAGTTTTCAGAGAAATTAATGATATCATGTAAACAAGTGCTGCAAAGTGTGCCATCTTGCAAAGTTTGAGTGTTTTTGGTTTAACGGTTGCAAAGTTATGGCTCACTGAAATTTTAAGCATCTGTATGAGAAAAGACATTCTATCCTCACTAGCCTCGCTTTCATGTTTTTCCCAAACTTTGATTGCCTATAACTTCTAAAATAAGAATATGGTCTTGAAAATGTACACAATGACTTATTTTGACCTGATATTTATCATTATTCAATTGCTTTTACTTCTTGAGAACCTGTCCAAACAAAAAATTGTTGGGCGGCCATATTTGCATTCGTTGTATAGGTATTTACCATGTTTTTTTTTCAGTTTTTTTTTTTGGGGGGGGGGGGGGAGGGAGGGGGAGAGTGGGTTTCCTTAACTTGAGCCCATGGGATTTTTGAGGGTATTCATAAAATATATAATATTGTTTTATTGTCCAGGATTTTTAAATTCCTGTACAAATAATAAGAAAATGTTCCGATTTGCAGCTCGTGGTTGAACTGGCATAATTATAAACAATTATTGGATGAGTTTTTTTGTGACATCTCAGTGAAATAATCAAGGTCAAGGTAAGTGCCTGTTATTGGCTGACGGTGATCACACTTACCAAGACCTCTATTATTCCAGATATCACAAAAAACTAATCTAGAGGCCCTGTTGGGGGGGGAGGGGGGGGGGGGGGGGTGGTGTCCCATGTCTACCGCCTGCATTTCACAAGCAGCTATGTCGCAATTTTGGAACATTCTTGTGTCGTCTGTTGGAATTTCGCGAGGACGACATCGTTTGAAATGAATGCCTTGTTGGGTATTTATTATGAGTATTATGTATTTCAGTAAAATATGACTTGACAATTTGTTTATGTTAAGAGCAACCTTTTTGAGACCTAAGCAATTATAAAATTTGCTATGATCAATTTATTTTGCCATTGGTGTTGCTCTCATTAATTCATTAGAGTAGTCTGTCGTTCATTGCTAGTTTGTGGCTCTCGTGTCGCCGTTTCAAGGCCATGTTGCTTGTCGGAATTTACCCCTAACAGGGCCCAAACTAATTGTTAATACATGTAATTGTTTTATTATACAAATGCACTGTTTCATTTTTCAACAAAGTAGAATTCACCACCCGTGAACTAATGACGTATTGCTCTCCGAAACCATGCATTAATGTGTGTGCACTCGTCAGATTATGATTATCACTAATGTGCTAGCAGATTAGTGATAATAATCTGTAGGGTGGGCTAATTTCTAGAATTAACTGTAGGCTCTTAGTCATTGAGAAAAAAGATAGTGACTAAAATGTATTATTATAATTATTATTATTATTATTATTATTATAATTATTATTATTATTATTATTATTATTATTAAGTTATATTATTAATAATAATATAACTTGTTTGTAACCTTGGGTAAAGAGCTGCCTAAATCACACATTACTGTATCTTTTTATACCTTAATAGGAAGGAGCTTTCATTGATGACTCATAACATTATAGAATTTTATCCACAGGCTTCAAAGTTACACTGTACATGTACATGTTGTAGTTTAAAATGATCTCAGGTCAGTTAATTGATTCCAAACTAGTTTGATTTGTACTTTTCTTTGCATTAGGATTTAATGTCAATTAAGTTGGAACAAAAGAAAATCAAAACTAAAATAGTTTGAAATCATTTTGACCTAAGATTGATTTATAGAACTATGACATACACAACATAGGGCTGTCATTTACATCAGTAGCTGGCTGCTGGTTTAATTATGTCTTGCAACTGCAGTATACCTGCCAACTCTTTCCGAGTGATAGACGTGATAATTTTTTGTGGGAGTGCCAGGATTTCCAAAGACGAGCCAACAAAATCCTAAGACAACCCAATCTACTGGTATTCCAAAGATGTCTGAAGTTGTCAAAAGATGTTCTGAAGAATTTGAAAGTTTCCATGGACCTCATGCTCCATTTAATAACATCCAGCTGTAATATTTATTGTAACTTTTAAAACAATAAAAACCTACAAAATAGAGCCATTTTTTTTCGTGAACGTCACTATTATTTTTAATTTGATCATGTGATCAGTTAAGGCTGATACACGTAGCTTAAATCTATAAGTCAGGCATGAGAAGTTGCTCCATAGGCATGAGTTGGCATGAGATCGGAGTTTTGGACTCACAGGAGTGAGACTCACACCTAAGGCCTGAGACTTGGCAGGTATACTGCATTCAGTGAGCCAGGATGACTTGTCAGTGACTCAAAGTTGGAAAATGATTAAATTACAAAACCCATGGGAGGCTATCTTGAGTTTCTGACTGCCTGTTTGGCCTGTAGGGTCAGACATGTAGCCAACAACTTGTGGTATGACTTGAGGTCTGATACTGTGAACTTTTAACTACCAAGAGTGGCACCCGAAATCAAAATTAAAAAAAAAAAATACAAATTTCATTTTTTTAGAATATTGCAATTTATCGAATGGAACCATGCAACATTAAATTGCCGAAGAGGTTTTATTTCAATGATCACACCATGGGATTTCGTCAACATACTCCAAAGTTAGAACTACACTACATGTCTTCGTAATTGACTCAGGGAGTGAAAGGGTTCTTAATGAAATAATAAACCAATCTTAAGATTTCCTTTGCTATTCAGACGTGGTGAAGAATGGTACAAGGTTCGCCGTATCTTGAACATGAAAATGTTAAAACCCAAAGTTATTGGGGAATATGCCCAGCAGTTGAATGATGTCTCATCCGACCTACTGTCGCAGATGAAACAGACTCGTGATGATGAAGGACTAGTTCCCAACATTCGAGATGAACTCTTCAAATGGTCTTTGGAATGTGAGTTAAGCATTTCTCTAACTTATTACTTCACAACCTAATTAACCTTTGCTGCTATTCAGTAATAGACCTTATTCGCTTGGGCGTATTTGTTTACCCATTAGAGACCACGTGTCATTCCCCTGGGTATTATTTCCGTCAACGCTTGAGAAGATACATTAATGTGGATGTGGCTCGGACAAAGAATTTAACTCCCAAGAGGTTTGTATTGGGTAAACATTACGCCCAAGCGAATAAGGTCTATTGGCTTACAACTACCCCAAGGAAGACTGGCTACTAAAAACATGAAAATGACCAAAAGACAGCAGGCATGGAATACTTTCTTTATTTTATACTTTCCATGATGAGACTCAGAGGGCTTTTTTTTGGACGCCGTATGGTGCCATGGTTGCTGCGGACGCCATGCTTAATTAGGTTCTAATTAGATTATCATGCGATTTCCTAGTGTCAGTAGTAATTACTTTATTCACCTATTCGGACCAATCAGGAATTGCCGCAATTTGATAACGTGTTACTCTTGTCAAAATGGTCTTTAAGCATGTGATATAAAGAAGGGATTAAATTTAAAAATAAAACAGGGATACTTTTTCTCGATATAAAAGAAATCAAACTTAAACTTTACCCGTCTCTGAGTTTTCTCGTTGTCTAAAGGCCGAAATTTTTATTTCGCCTTCAAACTTTAAAATATTTAACCGTCATACATAGAACAACGAATCAGTCGTCAATCAAGACAGTGGAGCTGGCGAATTATTGGATTTACGCGAACGCGTGCGAAAGTCGCCTTCCGCGAGTGAGACGCGACGCGAGATGGAGCAAAGTTTTAAAGTGCCTGTTTCAGGCTCTCGCGTGGGGCCAGCGAAAACACGAAGGCGATTGCAAATGGGTTCTTCCTAAGTGTAAGCCCGCAAAATGAGCCTTCAGTAGGCTATTTATAACAAATGATAACGTTTCTTTTGAGCGGCCCGCCGTTTGTTGCCTTTGTTATATTTTGAATATTCGCGAGCTCGTGGCAGGCTCCTAGGCCTGTTGAAGCCGGTAAGTCCCACAAATGATATGTTTCCATTAAGAAAGTACAAATGAAATTGAGCTGAAAGCATTGTTTTGCCCATGAGGTCTCATCACTTGAGATGAAGGTATGTTCTTTTGTTATTGAGCCCACGATATTAATGTTAGAACTGCGGTCAATTGAAAAGAACTGGTAGGGACGTGGCCGGTGCGATCGCGAATGCACTTTATGTCATCACTAGGACCAGAGCTGCGTAAAGAAATATTTGACCATCACAATGGAAACAGTAATTGGATTATACTTTATATGGGATATTTCTGACTTTGAGAATTTATACGCGAATTCTCCTAAAAGGCCCTCACTGTGTTCTTGGATGGAGAACGGTAGCGATGGATTCGCAGTGAACCAGGCATCGGACACTCCATTACATGTGGTCTTTTCCTCTTCTTTGAACTCCGAAAAGTCGTGGTTTGCGCTAAATACCGAATTGTGCCGCACGAAGCCATCGATATTTTGCTCCACGCCGACAGCGAAGCTATTTTCAGAGGAATATAGACTCGATCGTTCGTTTTGATGTTTTGCGCGTGCGAATTCTGTTCGCTGGTTTTCAAAGGAGGGATGGAGCGAGAAGGTGCATGTAGCAACATCTTTCGACCTCCTACTCAGTATTTTGAGATCAAGAACACTAGAAAGTTGCCCTTTTACTAAGTCGAAATATTTTGAATATGTTTAATAAAAGTCTGCTAAATTCCAAGGCCTTGATCGAACGTGACTCAGCAGCGGAAAGCCCTGAATTAATTCGGCTCAAAGCCCATGCTGCAGCCATCGAGGATCAACTGGCTTCAGCCTCGAGAGAACTCTTAAAGTTACGCCAGCAGATCAAGTCTTGTACAGGTGAGTTTGACCTTCCCACACCACCATCAACACCAAGCCCGCCAAAAAGTGTTCTCCCGCCAAAATGCGATGGTGCGCCATGTCACCCTTTCTTTGGTAAGTTACCCTGATTTAATGTTAATACATGAGTTTGTGGGTCTTGTTGATTTGATTTCAAATAGGAGGATTAACAATGAAAGTAGTTTTCTTTTTTGTAAACTGTAAACTGAAATGATGAACAACATTCTGATCTATCAATATTCAAAGGATTTATTTCGAATTTGAAATATTAATATTGAAAAGACATTTAAAACCAAACAAAAACATGAATATGAATATATGAAAAATCATATGTGAACTGCAGATGAAACATAGCAGTTGAAACTTAAGCAGTTGAAAAAGCAACCTGAAAAAATTCAGGCTTGAACGGGATTTGAACCCATGACCATGCCATACCACTATCAGAAGGTCATGGGTTCGAATCCCATGGCCATTCAAGTCTGATAAAATATGTTTGTCTGAGTTAGTGGGTCTTTGATAATGCCATGATGTCCAGAACTCCTAAGTGCAATTTGTCAAATGCTACAGGACACTAGGTGGAACGCCCGTGATTCTGTGAGTTAGATGTTGTGGCATTATGGAATACTTTGCTTACTCAAACCCGTTGATATTTCTAGTCTGATAAAATATGTTTGTCTGAGTTAGTGGGTCTTTGATAATGCCATGATGTCTAGAACTCCTTAGTGCAATTTGTCAAATGCTACAGGACACTAGGTGGAACGCCCGTGATTCTGTGAGTTAGATGTTGTGGTATTATGGAATACTTTGCTAACTCAAACCCATTGTTATGTGTAGTCTGATAAAATATGTTTGTCTGAGTTAGCGGGTTTTTGATAATGCCATGATGTCTAGAACTCCTTAGTGCAATTTGTCAAATGCTACAGGACACTAGGTGGAACGCCCGTGATTCTGTGAGTTAGATGTTGTGGCATTATGGAATACTTTGCTTACTCAAACCCGTTGTTATTTCTAGTCTGATAAAATATGTTTGTCTGAGTTAGTGGGTCTTTGATAATGCCATGATGTCTAGAACTCCTTAGTGCAATTTGTCAAATGCTACAGGACACTAGGTGGAACGCCCGTGATTCTGTGAGTTAGATGTTGTGGCATTATGGAATACTTTGCTTACTCAAACCCATTGTTATTTCTAGTCTGATAAAATATGTTTGTCTGAGTTAGTGGGTCTTTGATAATGCCATGATGTCTAGAACTCCTAAGTGCAATTTGTCAAATGCTACAGGACACTAGGTGGAACGCCCGTGATTCTGTGAGTTAGATGTTGTGGCATTATGGAATACTTTGCTTACTCAAACCCGTTGTTATTTCTAGTCTGATAAAATATGTTTGTCTGAGTTAGTGGGTCTTTGATAATGCCATGATGTCTAGAACTCCTTAGTGCAATTTGTCAAATGCTACAGGACACTAGGTGGAACGCCCGTGATTCTGTGAGTTAGATGTTGTGGTATTATGGAATACTTTGCTAACTCAAACCCATTGTTATGTGTAGTCTGATAAAATATGTTTGTCTGAGTTAGTTGGTCTTTGATAATGCCATGATGTCTAGAACTCCTTAGTGCAATTTGTCAAATGCTACAGAACACTAGGTGGAACGCCCGTGATTCTGTGAGTTAGATGTTGTGGTATTATGGAATACCTTGCTAACTGAAACCCGTTGTTATTTGTAGTCTAATAAAATATGTTTGTCTGAGTTAGTGGGTCTTTGATAATGCCATGATGTCTAGAACTCCTAAGTGCAATTTGTCAAATGCAGCAGAACACTAGGTGGAACGCCCGTGATTCTGTGAGTTAGATGTTGTGGCATAATGGATCTGCTTATCTGACCGGCACATGTACATGTATTTAAGATTAAGCAGTGCTTGACTTTGGGGGGCACATTTTGATCTATGTAAATCATGCTCAACTATAATAATAATTCTTTCCATGTTGTTTAGTAACTCTGGATTACAGAGGTCTACTTCTTCTTATGGCCAAGATAAATGATGAGGACTTTCTGCTTGGTTAATATTTGTTTATTGTATGTTATTAACATTTTCTCCTTATATCCACTTAATTAAATATCCTTTATATTTTCCAACTTTGAGGGCAAGGTATTAGTTTAACTATTTTTTCCCCTTTTCTCTTTTCTCTTTATTTCTTAATTATTCATTCCTGTAAACTTGTTAACTTTTGGAGAAATAAATAAATAGATAATTCTTGAAATAAATAAATATTTGGTATATTTCAATGAAATTTTGCCACAAAAATGGTCTTGGAAAGATCAGTTCATTTCCAGAATAAAATTGTATCCCCCTAGTATCTATGATATGGTTGACCACCCCTGGAACTTTAGACATTTTTTTTTGTTTTATACCTTTGCAGTGTGAGACATAGCTCATGTTACTCTATTAACTGAGAGCTGCAAAATATGCTATAGTTTGGGGGTGTACCTAGCATGTCTGAAAATTGGGTCACTTCTGAACTTTTTTACTTTGACATTTTCAGCCTGTTTATGTCAAAGCCATAATTTCCTTCCCCAATTTTGATATGAAATAAGAACTGCACTCATCAAGACCTTTTAAAGTATATCATATATGGCCATCAGGGTTTTACTTTTGAGTTTGGAAAAAAGGGCATAACTCAGGAGTAAAAGGGTTAAGAAAAAAGTAGCTACCAGTATAACAAATATCAATAACATATCAATACATGTTTGCTTAGCTCATTTGGCTCCTGATGGCCAGGATTCATTGATCGAGTGGACTGTTTGTTCTCCTTGTAAGAATTTTACTTTCAACCCTTTGCTTGATGTCTAAATTAATTGTGCACAAGTAACCGTACTTCCAAATGAGTTACATGTAATCACAGTGTTGAACAAAATACATATTAGGCAAGTGGCCCCTTTAAGTTTCAGCTATTTACATTGTAAAAACATGATTGTGTTGCCAAAATACTTTTAACCTACAATAGCTTAAACAGAATTATTGCCATGTTGTTTTCCTTTGTTGTTATGGATCAGTAAAACCATTTGTTTGAAAACCTACTCTACATGTCAGTAGAAATGCAGGACAACAATACCCAGTAATTCTGAGTGTTTTTATTTCATTTTAAGCATCTACATCTAATTTAACTATTCTGATAACCCATTAAGCTGTTATAACAGCACTGGAAACCGCACAAAAAGAGGATGGTAAGCCTGTGGACAGACACTGTTTAGTAGTTCACTAATGAAATGACAATAGACCATTTTACAGTTGTCTTCTTAGTATCCTGGCCTTTGAGTGGAAGCGAGGCTGAAGTTGACCTTGTTATGATACAGACCTTGGAGCTTTTCAGATGTAAATTCAGTTGGTTAGCATGAGAAAAGCTTTATTAACATATGAATGGCAGAAAGGTTTGTATCAAAGCAAGGTCACCTTCAGCCTCGCTTCCACTCAAAGGCAAGGTCACCAAGCACACAACTGTAAAATGGACTATTGTCATATCCATTTCATTGTTACTGTTTTTAGAACTGTAAAATTTAGCATTTTTTTGGCCGTATTATGCAAACATTTCATTTTCAGTGATCATTAACTGTGCTTACATATTTAACTCATGTCAGGTGCATGTAAACCTCAGTAATTTTCAGTTTGGCAATTTTCAATTGAGTGTTTACCCCTTTAAGCCCCAAACACAAATTCCCCTTACTGTTTTCTGTGCATTTCATATAACACAAATTGGGAGAAGTTCTTCTATCACCTCTCTGCATAATATAATGCATTGGTACTACAAGGAGAAATTTAATAATGATCACTATTTGGGGTTAAAGTAATTAGACAATTGCTTTGGTTTTGCCTTGCTATGCCTTTTCATCCAATAATCATTGACTTTGGAAAGAGTAAGCGAATAGAGGAAGCGAAGGGGTACAAGCGAAGCAACGGTTCTGACTACCTTGCACCGGAAGTCAGGCAAGGAAAAAAAGAAAGCCTGGCGAGCGATATATTTTCATTTGGAAAGATGCTCGAGGGAGCAGTTCACAACAGAAACTTCGAACTTAAATTTTCAAACATTGTTCTCGAAACAACAGCGTCTTCCCCCCTTATTGAGGCCTTCCACTGGAGAGATTTTTATTCGCTTGGCGATTGCCGTCAAGCCTGAGTAACATTCGGTAATGCTTTTTCTTAGAGCGCGATTTTTGGACATATTCTGGTCATTCTGAAATCAGAATACGTTAACAAAACTATCTTGTTTACATTGTCACAAGCCAATATTTTTCCCGGTACACATAGTCAAAGTAGTGTCCTCTTTCCATATTTTACAAGAGGAATAGGTGCAATATTTAGAGGGAGTCTGTTTTAGGAATGGCTAGAATATGTCCAAAAAACGCGCCCTTTATTTGTAGCAAAGACAAATCCGGTTAGTGAAGAATTTTTGTCACTTGTAACATCAGGATCAGCTCATACGGCTGCGATAGGTCGTTTTATTATTCAACTGCGCTCAGTAGAGTACAAATAACACCCAAAACGAGTACAAATATCTCACGGTATTTGTACTCTAGAAGACCGGTTTGACCGGTTTTTCACAAACGTCACTTCGAGCATTAGTCTTACGTAAGCGGTGAAAAAATGGCTGAAATTGTTCCCAAACTAGAACGGACAAAACTGAGAAAAACTACTGAGAAAACTGACGGGATCTATTGACGTTTTTACCCAACAAATCCAAATAATTATGCGTTTAACCACACAAAGTCTTTCTTCGCTGTACAAAAAGTACACGCGACCAAACAACTACACGACTGACAATTCGTCATCATTTTTTTGAATAAAGCGCGCGCGCTGACAAACAAGTTCAAATAGCGCGCGCACGACAAACTTGAAAAAGTAAGAAAGATTAAAACGGTGTTCATGACTAAGTTGAATAATAAATCTCTTATTGGACGGTTTAGTGTGTAGTATCGTGGGATATTTTTACTCGTCTCTTGTATTTTGACTCGCCCTACGGGCTCGCCAAAATACAGCGAGACTCGTAAAAATATCCCACGATACTACACACTAAACCGTCCAATAAGATATATATATTTTAGAGCGAGCGACGATTAATTCAGAATAGCGCGATTCAGTGTATAAGCCGCGCGCGCGAGAAACGAAAGCACGCTAGCGAGAAACGAAAGCACGTGCCCAAGAAGAAAAACGACTGCTATGCTTTAATTCTCCAATTCTGAAGAAAGACTAGAGAGGCTATAACACGTAAAAACCAACCCACTATCGTTCTCACGTCCGTGCCATTCACGGAACTCGACTCGTGACCATCTCGCGCGCGCTAGCCTGCCTTCGGCTCAAACAATGAACGGTTTTTGTTTTGAAAAGTAAAAACAAAAGTAGAGATTGAGTGAGAAAAGAAAAAGGTTAATACTTTAATTTATAAAATACGTTCGAAAGTAGGTTTTCCGAATTCTCTCTTATGTTGAAGAATCTACAAAAATAAGATGAATGTTTTGATTTTATCATTCAGTTAACAAGTTTTGTGTAGAGCAACGTGGTGCCTTGGTTTGAAAAGTGATAATTGTTCGGCTTTCAGAAAGAAATGTCAAATTAATTAAATGAGCCTGACACCCGTTGACGTGTGACTGATATTTTCATGTCTTTCTTGCGTCCTCAACGGTGTTATCCTGCATCGTGTTATCAACACTTCTATTGTCTCGTGTTGCGCAATTGGTCTTTTTAGATGACCATAGATCTCGTATCCAAGGCTTGAGTATCGTCATGTTGTGGAGCCAGCGACACTGTCCCGGCTGGCGGCTGATATACCGTGTTGTGCAGGTTATGGCCAGGAGCTTGCTAAACTTACTTTAATTTAGTTTGGTACATGTAAAATAGCTGAAAGAGAAAGTGGGGGATGTGAATGGATTCATGTATAGTGCTAATTAAATATAGTTCCCATTGAGAGGGACTCTGCATATTGAGAAGTTTGAGATTAGGGATAAAGCATTAAAATGATAAATTGTTTTGAATCCTTTCAGTCCCAAGAATTACAAAAATCAATATTCAAGAAAAATTATATGAAAGAGTAGGGATTTCACGAAGAATAGGAAAGGGTAGCGAAAACACGAGTTGAAGTATAAAAAACGTTGTGAAAACTGTTATTTAAGTATTATAAAAAGGGCCTTTCACAATATATCAAACAGACGCACGTAAAGGCTATATGAAAGGGGTACCATTTTCAATGAAAGATATATGAAAGGGGTACCTTTTCCATCAAAAATGGTTTATGCAGAACAATACTAAGAAAACTGGCTGCCGTATTATCATTTGATTTCCATTCTTCCTTTGGTTGTGTTTTGGTTGTGGCGGACTGTGTTGTGACAACTTTGTTCTCACTAGCGACATTAGCATAAGCGCACAACAGCGCTTATGTGCAGTGAAAATGGGCCTTGCACGGCTAAGCATAAGCGGAAGCACAACAGCGCTTATGTCCAGTGAAAACGGGCCTTGCACAGCTGAGCATAAGTGGAAGCACAACAGCGCTTATGTGCAGTGAAAACGGGCCTTGCACGGCTAAGCATAAGTGGAAGCACAACAGCGCTTATGTCCAGTGAAAACGGGCCTTGCACGGCTAAGCATAAGCGGAAGCACAACAGCGCTTATGTCCAGTGAAAACGGGCCTTGCACGGCTAAGCATAAGCCGAAGCGGAAGCATAAGGATCAATCTTTTGTCAGTGTTCTTTTTCACTTTGAGATAAATAAAACTTTATTTAGTCGAAATGCACTTTTCCTGTAGCCAATGGTGTGATCATGACTGTTAGAGGATTTTTTTCTAAATTTATTTTCGGCACTTTCCACGTCAACAAAACTACTTTTCGCTTCGTTTTCGTCTTTTTCTTAGTTGTCAATAGCTTCTACTAAACATCTCTCCGCCAAAGATCCTCCGCCTCGCTGTAACGTGCTAATTCATGAAAGCGAGTCTCCTGTAAGTCAACCAGTTCACCGGAAAATGTTTCCGCAAGGCCCGCATAGTTACTAAAAGTAACTTTTTTCAGTAAAGATATCCCAAAGGTATTTTTGGGAGACCCCCTCTCTGTACAATTATTATCTCTTGATCATAGGTAATGACCAATTAAAATGCGCGTAGAATTCAGTATTAATAATATTGTATAAAACATGGTTGACTTTTGGTACTTTTGTTTCAGCCGTAGGAACAGTCCTGTTTGAAACAAGGTTTGGCTCTTTTAGCAAGTCACCTTCTGTTGAAGCTGCTAAGTTTATCCAAGCTGTAGATAAGTTACTCGAAGTGACGCTTAAACTTGTCGCCATCCCTGCTTGGATCGACAAGATCTACAGAGTGAAACCAATTCAGGAGTTCTATGATTGCATGGATGTGATGTACAGTTTTGCTGACAACTGCGTCGAGAAAAAGTTGGAAGAGATACGAGAAAAACTTGAAAATGGAGACGTGCAAGACGAAGATGCGGCGGAGTTTTTGACCTTCTTGATCAGCAGAGATGACATCAGTTCTAAAGAAATAACAGCAAACTTAGTTGAAGTATTGATGGCTGCAGTAGAGACGGTAAGATATCATGAGATACATGTCGTCAATCACATTTGATGTAATTGTTGACTTACACCTTGTTTAAAAAAGGTACAGCTCAATAGCTTTCATTCGAATGGTCGCACTTTTGTCTTCAGTATTTCATCCACAGACTCAAAAGTTACATCCATCTTGTACAGCATAATAAAAAGTACCACAGGAAGGTACTGCTCAATAGCTTTCATTTGAATGGTCACTAACTAGCCCTGTAGGATTTCATCTTCCGACTCAAAAGTTAAAACTGCCTTGTACAGCGTAATAAATAGTACCACAGGAAAGTACTGCGCAATAGCTTTCATTTGAATGGTCATGCTTTAGGATTTTATCCTCTTGATACACAAAAGTTACATGCAGATCCATCTTGTGCAGTTGAATAAACAGTACCACAGGAAAGTATTGCTAACTAGCTTTCATTTGAATGGTCACACTTTAGGATTTTTTCCACAGACACAAAAGTTAGAACCACTTTGTACAACATAATAAACAGTACCACAGGAAAGTATTGCTAAATAGGTTTTATTTGGATGGTCACACTTTAGGATTTTTTCCACAGACACAATTTAAGTCACAACCACTTTTCGACACTTTGCACAACATAATAAACAGTACCACAGGAAAGTATAGCCAATTTCGAAAAATGCCGTGCAATAATCTTTTATGTGCAGACTCAAGCCCCGTCCACACGTATCCGGAGATATTTAAATCCGCAACTTTTTTGTTACGGATTAGAAAATATTCGCGTCCACACGCAGCGTATTCGAATCGTATTTGCCCGAATTCGCCGGATACGTGTGGACGGAAGGCCAATCCGCAACAAAAAAGTTGCGGATTCAAAAATATCCGGATACGTGTGGACGGGGCCTCAGCCTCACCGCGGTGAAGTTATTCAAGTCTCCTTTGTTAGAATGGCACAATGGAATTCAGAGTACATGTAGGAATGCTAGAGCGTAGCATTGTGTATTCGTATACAAATGTGCATTGAAGCATAGCACGTGCAGTTCGTGCTAAAAACAAAAGAAATTGGAAAAATCAGGCTTACATCAAGCACCACCCAAACCTGCACTTTAAAGAGTATAGCTTTTATTTGAATGGTCACACAGACTTAGGCCCCGTCCACACGTATCCGGATATTTTTGAATCCGCAACTTTTTTGTTGCGGATTGGCCTTCCGTCCACACGTATCCGGCGAATTCGAGCAAATACGATTCGAATACGCTACGTGTGGACGCGAATATTTTATAATCCGTAACAAAAAAGTTGCGGATTCAAAAATATCCGGATACGTGTGGACGGGGCCTTAGTCTGAAGTGTCAGTCGCTTTCTCGCCCTACCCCTATCCCTACCCCTACCCCTACCCCTACCCCTACCCCTACCCCTACCCCTACCCCTACCCCTACCCCTACCCCTACCCCCTGTGGGCGCATTCATATTTGTAATAATCTGGCACAGACATAAAAGATAGAACTGCATGTTTACATTATTTTAATACGCAATTTTATTTTGCAGACCTCAAACACGATTATGTGGACTTTGTACTCGCTTGCAAGAAACCCCGACGTGCAAAAACGGCTTCACGAGGAAGTGACGTCGATTCTCAAACCAGGAGAGCGTGCAACACCATCCACTTTACAACAAATGCCATTCCTTAGAGGATGTATCAAAGAGACTCTTAGGTAATCTGTCTGGCCCCATGTATTACTACAGTTCAAATTCCATGTTCAACCACCTCTCTTAAGCCACCTCGTGGCTTAAGCGACCACCTCTCCTAAGCGACCACGTCATGTAAGCGACCACCTCCCGTAAGCGACCACCTCATGTAAGCGACCACCTCCCGTAAGCGACCACCTCATGTAAGTGACCACCTCCCGTAAGCGACCACCTCATGCAAGCGACCACCTCCCGTAAGCGACCACCTCATGTAAGTGACCACCTCCCGTAAGCGACCACCTCATGCAAGCGACCACCTCATGTAAGTGACAACCTCCTGTAAGCGACCACCTCCCGTAAGCGACCACCTCATGTAAGCGACCACCTCATGTAAGCGACCACCTCCCGTAAGCGACCACCTCATGCAAGCGACCACCTCATGTAAGTGACAACCTCCTGTAAGCGACCACCTCCCGTAAGCGACCACCTCATGTAAGCGACCACCTCCCGTAAGCGACCACCTCCCGTAAGCGACCACCTCATGTAAGCGACCACCTCCCGTAAGCGACCACCTCCCGTAAGCGACCACCTCATGTAAGCGACCACGTCATGTAAGCGACCACCTCCTGTAAGCTACCACCTCATGTAAGCGACCACCTCATGTAAGGGACCACCTCCCGTAAGCGATCACCTTAGAGAGGTGTCCGTCTTATATAAAAAGAGAGTTTTGTTACAGTAAAATGACTGAAAAACGGCAGAGACCAACACAATTCCGGATATGAAATGATTATAAGCAAATTTCATATCCGTCAGGACCGAGTGGAATAACTGTTAATTATTGCTCTTCATTAGTTAAAATAATTCTTGTACTTGTCTTTAGGTTGTATCCAGTCGCCTTTGAAAATGCTCGCTATCTTTTAGAAGACATAGTCATTCAAGGCTATCGTATTCCTCCAGACGTAAGTCGACCAACTACCTAACAACACTAAAAGTGCTTTTACTGCAGTGCACATGTGACATGTTGTTCTTGCAACCCGCAATCTAGCGCAGTTCGTTGCAGATGGAACGCACGTAACGCTGTTTCTTTTTTGTGATTTTTAAGGTTTGAAAAATAAAATAGGCAAAGTGTGACGGTGGCTTGGAAACCCGATCTAATTAGCGTAAATTTTGGCGATTTTAAAACTTCGTTTTCTCTGTATTAAATGATCAGTTTGAGAAGCTATATCAAACACTCAAAAGAGTGTTTCATCAGGTATCCAAACACCTCGAAGTAAGTTAAAAAACACTCGGCTGCGCCTCGTTTTTTTAACCCTCTTCTCGGTGTTTGGATATCTAGCCTGTTCCAGGCGTTCAGATAGTGGGAAAAGCGCGAATAGTTGGGGAAGGCGCGAAGAAAAGCGAGCGAAAAAAATTCTGCGCTCGCTTTTCTTCGCGCCTTTCCCAACTATTCGCGCTTTCCCCACTATCTGAACGCCTGGAACAGGTTATTGGATATCCTGATGAAACACTCTTCCTCGCGTTTGATATATTACTCTCCCCTCCCCCCCCCCCCCCCTTGTTTTTCAACCCACTTCTCGGTGTTTGGAAATCCTGATGAAACACTTTTCCTCGTGTTTGATATATGACTTGGATACCCGTTGAATACTCTTTCCAGTAATTATACAGCGAAAACGAGGGAATAAAAATGATCGCCCAAATCTATGCTAATTAAGGTCGGTTTTGCAAACCACCATCACGCATATGATTTTCTTTGTTCAAACTTGGTAAATTATGTATGTTCAAAAACCCCTCTTTCCCGGGGCAGACCTGCACCTTTCGTAACGCCTCACAGGATTGGCTAAGAAAGCAATAGAACAAACAACACAACAATGGTCCCTAGCCCTAAAAACAATAGAGGTGCACCTCATCCAGGTCGAATGAAATTAAAGGTTCCGAAGAGATGCAGGCCTACTCGTTTCCCGTGTTTGGTACATTACTTCGGAAGCTCTCGTTAGGGCAATGCATGGGTTGGCACAATATGTCCAAACCACATTATCAACGTCCTTGTTATTTCTTATGTTTTTGTGTTTCTCCTCTAGACGATGATTCGTACCCCTCTGTACGCCATGGGCCGTAATCCTCAGCTGTTTGATGACCCGCTGGCGTACAAACCCGAGAGGTGGCTGAGGGATGATACACACAAGCCCCCATATCACGCTTTTGCCTTCGTCCCCTTTGGATTTGGCACCAGAATGTGCCTTGGTAATGCATCAGTCAATACGAGCAGTGCCATGCTCCCCCCTCCCCGGACACAACCCCTGGTTATGGCATTTTATGAAAAAAGAAAATTGGTATATGCCCCATGCAAAAAAGCTGTGTAAATGCCCTGGGGAAAAAATAAAAAAATAAAATAAAATTCTTCGAATCTTAGCCTGTTCCAGGCGTTCAGATAGTGGGGAAAGCGCGCACCGCTCGCTTTTCTTCGCGCCTTCCCCAACTACTCGTGCTTTCCCCACTATCTGAACGCCTGGAACAGGCTATTTGAATCTCAACTCAGCCAAAAGTTCCGAAGGTAAACTAAGTTAACAGAGAAGTGTTTTTCCATACTTTTCCTCTAATTACCAATAAGAGCAAGTTCACAACAAGGATTCTTTGAGGTCGAGAAAAACGAGGATGTCAAATTCCCCGGGTACACTGAGGGTAGGCTAATCCCGACCCCGTGATTCGAACGTGAGCAAATGCCAGACTAATGCCCGACGTAGGGGAGGGGGGGGGGGGGGGGGGGCACTGCTGGCATTGACTGGGCAAAGGCTTGACAGAAAGCATTATAATGTCAAGTAAGAATATGGATAGATGATCCAGTTGTAAACCCTGTTCTCAGGATTAAACGTTGGCTGAGGTTCTTGTTTCTCTTTTTCAAAAGCTTTTTAACCTCCCTCCCCCCGGGGAGGGGGGGGGGGACTCCCTTATAAAAGACAAGGGTACGCGTCGTACCCGCTTAGGGTGCTAAAATCTAAAATGACCACCATTAGAATTACCGCGGTACAGCAACTTTAAGAATTGGTACCTCTTAGGGGTAAAAATTCTTTTAGCCATTCTTATCAAACAAGATTCTGGTACCTTTTTGGGGTGTCTTTCGAAAATTTCCGCCAAGCAACTCTGTCATTTTTATATGGGAGTCCCCCCCCCCCCCCGGGGGTTTCGAAGCCCCAACAAGCGCACCTCCCCTAAATTTGTTTTGTTTCTATTTTTGTCGAACAGGGCGCCGTGTGGCCGAATTAGAGATGCATCTTCTTCTATCACAGGTAGGTTGTTATCTTGGATTCTAACCAGGGCACTGATTTACTCATTCACTTCACCTCTCTTCATGCTCTACATATACATATATGACTGGCAAAATCCTTACCATGACAGTTCGCAAGTGAGAAGATAAGTGCAGTAATACAGGGGTATGTGCAGTGCTGGCTAATAAAAGATAAAACTAGTAGTTACCAACTATTAGTAAAATGCGTTCGCACACCAGATCATATGACTGATGCATGACAGCGAGGCCAAAGTAGATACCAGTTCCCGCCCGGTTTGCCCCTGAATAGAACAAAAGAATCTTCGGGGGGCTAAAGTGGCGTCGAAACAGAGAAACAGATGAAAGCTGAATTCAATCCGGCTACTACACAGGACACCCAACACAAGATTAGGATTGTGCGAACGCAATAAAATAAAAATGCAAACAAGCAGGTGGGCATTCACAGCCGACTTGAAGGACTCTGTCGATTCCATTGTTGTAATCTCAGGTATTAAAATGTTCCACCATTCGCTGATGGTTCTCGGCCAAAAATTGTACTTGTATTCCTCGCATGATACTTGGACGGGGATGAATTTTAAATGGTGGGAGTGACGGGTTCGTTGGAAAACTTGGTACTGAACAGTCTCTCTTTAAAGGGAACCTGAATTGTTATAACAAACTGACGTTAAATTGTTGGAAATAACGTCTAAATTTATTTTTTTTTTAAACAAGTGCAAATATAATTTAAGTGTACAAAAAGTGGATATGAATATCGCCTATTTTCGCTTTTAAATTTCCCGCGCGCTAGGCTGCTAGCAGTCCCTCTCTGGATAGACGAGCGGGCGAGCAAATACGCGATCGGCGATCATCCGCTCGGCTCGTTCGCTTGCTCTAGTCTCGCCGAGCTTGTTTTTGTGATTAGCTCACCCGCTCGATTAACTGAAAAGGGACAGCTAGCAGTCTACCCGCGCGCCGCCATTTTGAATATTTATGACGTGCTACGGTGGTCTAATTGTTGCATTCAAAAGAACGTCGATTCTTAACAATAGCGGCAACCGTAACACGTCATAAATATTCAAAATGGCGGAGAGCGGGAAATTTAAAAGCAATAATAGGCGAAATTAATATCCATTTTTTTGTACACTGAAAAAAATATCTCCATTTGTTATTAAAATAATCGAAATTTCGACTTTATTTCCAACAATTTAACGTCAATTTGTTATGACAATGGAGGTTCCTTTAATATCTACATTATTCCTATTTCAGGTCTCCCAGAACTTCTGGCTTGAATCACTTAATGAAGTCATACCAGTGATAACTTCGCTTTTGGTGCCTGATAAGAAGCTTGAGTTAAGATTTGTAGATCGTTAAGCAAGCGGTTGAAATTCCCGTAGCCTGCACGTAAATACACCCTGTTTCTGTCCTTTTCGACAGTAAAAGTTCACATTCATTTAAAGTGCCCCTATGATCAAATTTATGATTTTCATTTTTTTACATTTTCGTGTACAATTAGACTTTCTTACGCATCTTTCCAAATTTCAATCCATTACGAACATCAGTCATTTTATTTTAACATTTATTTCCGAGAATTTACGGCCGCCATTAATCAACCTTGTTCCAAGGCTTGGTTGCGAATGGGAGAAAGTGACGTCAAAGACTCAAACATACCTCACGGGTTGAAATTATAATAACAATCAGCATAGAAAATTGAACGAAGAACAAGTCCAAAGTTTTTGTTGCTTTTCGCGTGATTTTCAATACTTATTGAAAAAATTCTCGGAAATAAATGTTAAAATAAAATGACTTCTGATGTTCGTAATGAATTGAAATCTGGCAAGTTGAGAAAGAAAGTCTAATTGTACACGAAAATGTAAAAAAATGAAAATCAAAAATTTGATCACAGGGGCACTTTAAAAGGCACTTTATGACTTATGGTTATTATGGGAGGAAAACTTTGCATAAGCCATACAGTAGGACTGAAATTATAGAGATAGCCGACGTCGCTGAAGGGGAGAAAGGTGGAAAAAAATAACAACAACCCCGATGCTCAAATGAGCCAGCGTCGAAATAAAAGAGGACAAATTCACCGGACACAACCAAAGGATGGGAAAACTCCCTAGGGATTCAGTGATAGGGCGTAAGGCATGTGTAGTGAGTTCTAGCAATGAAATAGAATAACTGAGACATTTCTATGCCTTTTAAATGAATGAGAATAGTACACGGATGGGTGCAGGCTACAACCGGCCAGGTTGATGTTTTAATTTAATTCTTTCATCCCGAGAGTCAAATCTTGATTGGTGTAATGTGTCTCAAACCTTTGAGTCTGTGGATGAAATCCTAAAGTGTGACCATTCAAATGAAAGCTACTCATGAGCAGTATTTTCCTTTGGTGTTGTTTATTATGCTGTTAAAGGTGGTTCTAACTTTTGAGTCTGTGGATATGTGACCATTTAAATGAAAGCTACTGAGCAGTACATTCCTGTGGTACTGTTTATTTTGCTGTACAAGGTGATTCTAACTTTTGAGTCTATCCATATTGTGATAATTTAAATGTTAGCTTCTAAGCAGTACTTTCAATTGATGCTGTTTCATTCTCGATATTTTGCAAAAAGAAATTTACTTCTTTTTGCTAATCTCTTTTCGATCTTGACCGCTTTTTAGAGTAAAAAGGCCAAGGGATTTAAGTAGTCATTGCGGAAATAGAGCAGTTTTCAATTGAGTATCGAAAGTAATTACACAGTTGCTTTGGTTTTGCATTGCTACGCTTTGTGATTGGCTAAAAAATCTCGCGCCACTTTCTCGACCAATCAGAAGGAAAACCAAAACCAATCGTGACTTGCTCGCACGCGTTTTCCTGCGCTTGACGCCGCCGACATGTCATTGCTTCGAGCTCTGATTGGTTCATTGGATTGTTTATGACTGCTGTGATCGGTCAGAGTAATTACTTTGGTTTTGGTTTTACGATACTCAATTAGCTTCAATTGAAAACTGCTCTAAATATAAATATAAAACTTTATTGAATCTCCCAATCAGGGTTTTTCAGACCCAACGTACATAAGCATATAAATAATTCATAAGGTAAGTGAAACATTGAATAAAAATGTCAAACGTTAAAATTGTAATAATAGATAAAAACATCAATAGTTAACTCTCCTAGCTAACAAGAAATGATTCGAAAAGGAATTCTCTAAGTTTCTTTTTGAAAGTACGCAGGCTGTCTGCAGCAGTAATCGCACGTGGCAATGAGTTCCAGAGTTTAATTGCTCTATATAGAAAAGTTCGCTAACTTGCAGCCGATTGATAAGCTTAAATATTTAGACTTCTAATACACCAGTAGGATTATATACATGTAGCTGTTAGTAATAAGTATAGTAAATAAACCTCCTCCGGTGGCTGGTACATCGGATAATTTGATATCGCCTGGTGTACCAATGAATTTTTATTACGTAGGTTCACGTTTCAGTGTTTCAATTCATTATTCACATTAGTTGTTAATTTCAAAACACGTTCCATGTTTGGTTCTATAGTTTATGCTGTTTTACGGAAGAGCCATAAGCTCGCATAAAATCTGTGTTATTATACATGAAACGAAAAAAAAAGTAGAGCTCGAACTCGCTGTTGTAGGGTAATGCAGTGTTTTACAAGGAGAGGCATGTTCGCTTAAGTATTATGTCTGGCTTAGTTCGAAATTACCTCGTGAGGTAGTTTCAATCATGTTCAGAATAAACGCGACAGTGAGATTGCAATAGGCAGACGTTTTACAGCGCTTCAGGTATACGGAAAATATAGTGTCACATAAATTGAAATTGGCGCTTTCAGCTGTGAAACCTAGCCTGCTTTACATGAACAACGAGCGCTGTGATTGGTCAACAGTTGTCATAGTGATGATACTAAAATCTCCTCCTAGTAGGGTAACGATGACAACAGCCGTTACACTTCACGTGTTCGTTACCCTCCCCGACGGGAGATGTGTCTGTTTGTGATTCTAGGCTCCCTGTTTGTGGTCTCTTCTCACTCTAACAGCAAAGATAAATCGAGATCGCTGTGTCCGGAATGTCCTTCTCTTTGGTCCCTTTTCTGTGAAGACACATGATTAGGAAGCCTTACTACAGGTTTATGTGATTCAAGATACCAAATCAAGTGGCCTCAAAATCATTAGTTGCCACAAAGGACCACAAAGGGAGCTCAAATTTTACCAACTGTTTCTCAACAAAACCATGCTTTTGCTGTAGAAAACTGATTTGGCAATAAAAAGCTGGCAGTCCAAACGTCAGGATTTCAGCGAATTTTAAGACCCAAATCAATTTTGGAAGACCCTACTTTTCTTCCCCACAACATGTAGGCTCAGTGCTCAGTGTTGTTCCTGTTGCTGTTTCTGCTATCATGTGTTACATATATTAATAAAAAGGCTTATATAAACCAGGCGTTTGATTGATTGCAATTTCCTGACCTTTGCCTTGTTTCTTAACTTTTTAAATCTTTTTTTTTTCATAATTGCTCTTTCTCTGTTTTCCCCATATTAATTAAGCTTATAACTGCCATGTAAGCTTTAATATATTAAAACTACAATGAAGAAAATATAAAACACACAAAATTAACCAAAACAAAACAAATCTAAAAGCTTATGATTTACGCTAAACGAAAAAAAA
>JAJGOT010000152.1:217500-240000 GCA_022457155.1 Cladopsammia gracilis | reverse complement strand
AAAGGACAAAAACCATAGGAGGCTATCTAGAGTTTTTGACCGCCTGTTTTCCTTGTGTTAAGGGCCATGACATCTAGCCAGCACAACCTCAAAACTTAATGTCAGCCCTGCAACCCGGGGAGGGGGGGGGGGGGTACTCCCATATATGACCTATATACCGGTAGGTATGTGCTGCCATGAAGGGTATGGTTTTCAGGCAGTTTAGTCTGGGATAGGGTATAGTAATCATAATTGTGGTCTAGAATAGCGTATCATTTTTCGCAAAACTGATCAGTTGCGTGAAGAATTAAGTCAAGACAAAGTTTACTGGCAAATAGCATTTTAAAAATCGGTACGGTAGGCAGTATGGGATTTTTACTGACCCCTGGTAACTAATAACAAAGAAAGCTTTCAAAAATTTGGTCTAGGATAGAGTAGGGTTTTTTGGTGTTTAGTCTAAAATAGGGTTGCAAAATGCAGCTAAAAGGGTCTAGTATAGAATAAGGGTTTCAGAGCCCCAGTGGCACACCCCCGCCCATAATTTGCTGAGAGTATCCCCCCCCCCCCCACGGGCCCTGCAACAACTTGTGATATGACTTGAGGTCTGATTGTGTGAACCTTTAACTCCCAAGAGTGCCCGAAATCAAAATTCAAGAAAAAAAATCCAAATTTCATTTTCTGAAATATTGCAAAAGGAATGGAACCATAAAACACTATTGCCAATAAAGAGGTTTTATTTGAATGGTCTGGGACACCAAGGATGTAGCTAAGAGCCGGCTACCGGCTATTAAATTTCACCGCCCGAAAGAGAACTTATCACCGGCTATAATTTCATTAGAAAACAAAGACTTTGGGAGATTTTGAAGGTGCACAAGCCGGAGGACACGAGAAGGCCCAACAAGAAAATGGGGCACCTTATTGAGGCTTATATAACGGAGTAACTGGTTAGCTTTCAGTTACAGTTAGGGGTAGCAGTTTATATAGTTAAATTTAGGACTAAGCAACCCGAGAAGCTACATTGTAGGTGGTACAGTGGTACGGTAGGCTATGTAAGCCTAACCCTAGCTGAGGTCACAGGTTCAATCCTGAATGGGGATTTTAGATTTTCTTTTTTACACTTAAACATTTATTGAAAATAAAATTCTAAGTGTCGACATTACGTTATATAAGTCTCAATAAGGAGTCTTGGGCCCTCTCATCTATCCCTTCAAGTGCTTTCCGCACAAGCCAGAATGAACCGGTTGAACTTGTTAATGAGCCTGCTAGGTGTGTTTTTAGCTACACCCCTGTGACACCATCGTGGGATTTTGTCCACACTGGACTCCAAAGTACACTACTGTACATGTCTTCATAGTTGAGTCAGGGAGTGAACGGGTTTTTCAATGAAATTGTAAACCGATCTAATTAATAAGATTACCTTTGTTATTGCAGACGTGGTGAGGAATGGTATAAAGTTCGCCGTATCTTGAACATGAAAATGTTAAAACCCAAAGTTATTGGTGAATATGCCCAGCAGTTGAATGATGTCTCATCCGACCTGCTGTCGCAGATGAAACAGACCCGTGATGATGAAGGATTAGTTCCCAACATTCAAGATGAACTCTTCAAATGGTCTTTGGAATGTGAGTTAAGCATTTCTCTAACTTTATTAATTCACAACCTAATAACCTTTGCTGTTATTCAGTATGGCCTGCGACTACCCCAAGGATGACTAGCTACTAAAAGCCTGTAAATGACCAAAAGACAGCTCAGGCATGGAATACGTTCTTTATTTTATGACTCTTATCACTGGCTACTTTTCTTGTGAAACTGCATCTAAACTGTTCCTTTTCGGGATGTCGTTAACTTTCTTGATAGGCTGGAACGGTTTTCTTACTCTCTGCGAACGATCGTTGTCTTGTTTAATTGTACCGGTATGTGGTTCTTTGGGATTTGTTTGGAAACTCGAACAGGCGCAGCTGCAGGTCGGTTGCAGCCGTTAGTATTTTTAGCGGAGCACTTGCCAGGCCGAAGGCCTGGCTGCGCAGCTCCATACTCATAGAACCTACGCCGTGATTTTTCATGGTCATGGCTAGCGGAATGTTTCGCGGGCGCGTTGTCTGCCCGCCGACGCCCGTGTTGGACAACATCCGGGATCTTAGCAATTTTGTTTTTCGCGCGGCCACACAGCCGTGAGCTCGGAAAACACTTTAGTTGTTTTCTTGTGCCTAGCGGAGAATTAAACTCGTTATTTTCCTGCATTTTTTCGCGGTTTGCTTCTCAAGACAGGGATACTAATTAAGGTATACTCAGAAGCCGCTTTAGTGGAAAAAGACGAGCTTTCAGGGATAAAATCTTGCTTCGAGGAACTTCGTGTATTACGTTTTTATCAATGCGGGAGATGATTTCAGAACCAGAAGCGGAGATTTGAATTTCCAAGCAAGCGAGGAACTTAAAGGTAAAACAGATTACAGTTTTCGATGAGAATTTATGTTGATATCAATCTGTGAGTGACTTGTTATTAGTGTTATTGTTAGTTTTGGCGAATTGATTTTAAAACGTGCCTAAATTTAGTTGTATCGATCTCTTGAATTTCATCGAAGAAAGCTTGAACTCGAGCTATAATTACATGGTCCGCGTTTTGCTTTTAAACGTAAACTAATGGAGATTTGAATAAATTTTTTCGAAAGAAGATTGTGTTGTCCATTTTTATGTGTTAGTTCATTCATTAGATAGATTGAAAAGCGATTTTATGTAAACAAAACAAGACTTGATTTTATAGTACAGTTCTATCTTCACTCGCATCGCCTTATGCAAATATGTTTGTGTATTTTTGCAATTTTTGATTTTCAAATCAGTTTCTCGGGCAATTTTTAACAAACATAAACTGTATTTTATTCGGAAACTAGTGGTACTATTTATTCTAGACAAATAAAAGTTGTTTTTGTGAACTTTTGTACGGTCTATAAAAATGTACTGTGCAGACGGTCGCGTAATACTGTTTTTGAGAATTGCTAAAATTGAAAATAACCCGTTCGTCAATCTTAATTCTTGTGCTTCCAACCTTTCACCGTAGTTAAGTTTCACCTTAGTTAAGCTTGTTCAAAGTGCGACGCTGTTAGGCTTGGGCTATCTATATATATTATCAGATACGTATAGCGTCTTCTGAACCTCGGTTTTGTTTATACTTTCTGGCATTTGTTTGTGAGATGCTGTTAACAGATATTGAGCAATGCAGACCAATACTAAGAAAGCTGACTGCCGGATTATCATTTGATTTCCATTCTTCTTTTGGTTGCGCGGGCTGTGTTGTGACAACTTTGTTTCAGAGCCTTAACAAGCCTGGTTCGCACTAGCGGCATAAGCATTAGCGAAAGCATAACAGCGATTATGTCCGCTGAAAACGGGTCCGACATAAGCATAAACATAAGCGGAAGCATAACAGCGCTTATTACCACTGAAAACGGGTATGATATAAGCATAAAAATAAGCGGAAGCGTAACAGCGCTTATGTCCGCTGAAGGCGGGTCCGACATAAGCATAAACACAAGCGGAAGCATAACAGCGCTTATTACCACTGAAAACGGGTTTGATATCAGCATAAACATAAGCGGAGGCATAACAGTGCTTATGTCCAGTGAAAACGGGTCCGACATAAGCATAAACATAAGCGGAGGCATAACAGCGCTTATGTCCAGTGAAAACGGGTCCGACATAAGCATAAACATAAGCGGAGGCATAACAGCGCTTATGTCCACTGAAAACGGGTCTGATATAAGCATAAAAATAAGCGGAAGCATAACAGTGCTTATGTCCAGTGAAAACGGGCCTTGCATAAGCATAAACATAAGCGGAGGCATAACAGTGCTTATGTCCACTGAAAACGGGTCTGATATAAGCATAAACATAAGCGGAAGCATAACAGTGCTTATGTCCAGTGAAAACGGGTCCGACATAAGCATAAACATAAGCGGAAGCATAACAGTGCTTATGTCCAGTGAAAACGGGTCTGACATAAGCATAAACATAAGCGGAAGTATAACAGTGCTTATGTCCAGTGAAAACGGGTCCGACATAAGCATAAACATAAGCGGAAGCATAACAGCGCTTATGTTCAGTGAAAACGGGTCCGATATAAGCATAAACATAAGCGGAGGCATAACAGTGCTTATGTCCACTGAAAACGGGTCCGATATAAGCATAAACATAAGCGGAAGCATAACAGCGCTTATGTCCAGTGAAAACGGGTCTGACATAAGCATAAACATAAGCGGAAGCATAACAGTGCTTATGTCCAGTGAAAACGGGTCCGACATAAGCATAAACATAAGCGGAAGCATAGCAGTGCTTATTACCACTGAAAACGGGTCCGACATAAGCATAAGCATAGGCGGAAGCATAACAGCGCTTATGTCCACTGAAAACGGGTCTGACATAAGCATAAACATAAGCGGATGCATAACAGCGCTTATGTCCAGTGAAAACAGGTCCGACATAAGCATAAAAATAAGCGGAAGCATAACAGCGCTTATGTCCAGTGAAAACAGGTCCGACATAAGCATAAAAATAAGCGGAAGCATAACAGTGCTTATAATTTGAAATAGAAATAAACATATTTGAAAAATAAAATGAAATGTTTTAAGAAAGTGTCAAGTAAATTTCTAGCAACGACGTTTCGGGCTTGGCCCTTCATCAGGTTGATGACCGTTGTTTTGAACGCGACTTGTTTTATTTGAAAAATTGTAATAGCGCGCGCTAAGCAAATAGTGTATGAGCGCGCGCAGTTCAGAGGAAATGGAAAACCGTGTTGAGCCCATGCGGTTGCATGGTGCCCAACTTAAAGATGGTTTCCATTTCCACTTGTTTCCTTTTGAGGTTGGTGCCGGTACATAACCTCAGTCCCCTAACGACAATGTCCGACAGTGAGTGGCCAGTAGAATTAAAATGTTCGGCAACCGGGAAACCGGGAGTGTTTTTTTGAACGCTTCGAAGGTGTTCGCCAAAGCGTTCACGCAGACTGCGACCGGTTTCCCCGATGTATAATCGGGAGCATCGACGGCAGGAGATACAATATACCACGTTCTCTGATTGGCATGTAAAATGTTCACGGATGGTAATTGAAACATTTGGGCCACGGAGGTGGATGTCGGACGTGATATATTGACAGGTACGGCACCGGGGACGTAGACAACAGATAACAGTAACAGTAACTGTTTGAGGATGATAACAGATAACAGTGCTTATGTCCAGTGAAAACGGGTCCGACACAAGCATAAACATAAGCGGAGGCATAACAGTGCTTATGTCCAGTGAAAACGGGTCTGACATAAGCATAAACATAAGCGGAAGCATAACAGTGCTTATGTCCAGTGAAAACGGGTCTGACATAAGCATAAACATAAGCGGAAGCATAACAGTGCTTATGTCCAGTGAAAACGGGTCTGACATAAGCATAAACATAAGCGGAAGCATAGCAGTGCTTATGTCCAGTGAAAACGGGTCTGACATAAGCATAAACATAAGCGGAAGCATAACAGCGCTTATGTCCAGTGAAAACGGGTCTGACAAAAGCATGAAAATAAGCGGAAGCATAACAGCGCTTATATCCAGTGAAAACGGGTCTGACATAAGCATAAACATAAGCGGAAGCATAACAGCGCTTATGTCCAGTGAAAACGGGTCCGATATAAGCATAAGCGGAAGGATAACAGCGCTTATATCCAGTGAAAACGGGTCTGACATAAGCATAAACATAAGCGGAAGCATAACAGCGCTTATATCCAGTGAAAACGGGTCCGATATAAGCATAAGCGGAAGCATAACAGCGCTTATATCCAGTGAAAACGGGTCTGACATAAGCATAAACATAAGCGGAAGCATAACAGTGCTTATGTCCAGTGAAAACGGGTCTGACATAAGCATAAACATAAGCGGAAGCATAACAGCGCTTATGTCCAGTGAAAACGGGTCCGATATAAGCATAAAAATAAGCGGAACGTAACAGTGCTTATGTCCGCTGAAAGCGGGTCCGATATAAGCATAAACATAAGCGGAAGCATAACAGCGCTTATATCCAGTGAAAACGGGTCCGACATAAGCACAAACATAAGCGGAACGTAACAGTGCTTATATCCAGTGAAAACGGGTATGACATAAGCATAAACATAAGCGGAAGCATAACAGTGCTTATATCCAGTGAAAACGGGTCTGACATAAGCATAAACATAAGCGGAAGCATAACAGTGCTTATGTCCACTGAAAACGGGTCTGACATAAGCATAAACATAAGCGAAAGCATAACAGTGCTTATGTCCACTGAAAACGGGTCTGACATAAGCATGAAAATAAGCGGAAGCATAACAGCGCTTATGTCCACTGAAAACGGGTCTGACATAAGCATAAACATAAGCGGAAGCATAACAGTGCTTATATCCAGTGAAAACGGGTCTGACATAAGCATAAACATAAGCAGAAGCATAACAGCGCTTATATCCAGTGAAAACGGGTCTGACATAAGCATAAACATAAGCGGAAGCATAACAGTGCTTATGTCCAGTGAAAACGGGTCCGACATAAGCATAAACATAAGCGGAAGCATAACAGCGCTTATGTCCAGTGAAAACGGGTCCGATATAAGCATAAGCGGAAGCATAACAGCGCTTATATCCAGTGAAAACGGGTCCGACATAAGCATAAACATAAGCGGAGGCATAACAGTGCTTATTACCACTGAAAACGGGTCCGATATAAGCATAAACATAAGCGGAAGCATAGCAGCGCTTATGTCCAGTGAAAACGGGTCCGATATAAGCATAAGCGGAAGTATAACAGTGCTTATATCCAGTGAAAACGGGTCTGATATAAGCATAAGCATAAGTGGAAGGATAACAGTGCTTATGTCCAGTGAAAACGGGTCTGACATAAGCATAAAAATAAGCGGAAGCATAACAGCGCTAATGTCCACTGAAAACGGGTCCGATATAAGCATAAACAAAAGCGGAAGCATATGCATTAAGGATTAATCTTATGTCATTGTTCCTTTTCACTTTGAGATAAATAAAACTTTACTTAGTCGGAATGCACTTCGCCTTTTCCTATAGCCTATGGTGTGATCATGACTGTTTGAGGATGATTTTGTAAATTTATTTTCGGCACATTCCACGTCAACAAAACTGCTTTTCGCGTCTTTATTTTCTTCTTTTTCTCAATTGTCAATAGCTTATTAATCTGCTAACGTTTCCCCATTCCTTCACCTGTCCTTTCCTTTCTCGTCTACATTTGCAAAACTGTCTGCCATGTTGGATATTCTCCATGACGTCAGCTGGCTGCTGTACCCTAATAGATCCTCCGCCTCGCTTTGACGCGCTGATTCATGAAAGCGAGTCTTCCATGAATCAATCAGTTCACCGGAACCAGTTTCAACCAGTCAACCAGTTTCCGCAAGGTCCGCATAGTTACTAAAAGTAACTTTTTTCAGTAAAGATATCCCAAAGGCATTTTTGGGAGACCCCCTCTCTGTCCAATTATTATCTCTTGATCATAGGTAATGAATAATTCAAATGCGCGTAGAATTCAGTATATTGTATAAAAAGTGGTTGGTGTTTGGTCCTTTTGTCTTAGCCATAGGAACAGTCCTGTTTGAAACAAGGTTTGGCTCTTTTAGCAAGTCACCTTCCGTTGAAGCTGCTAAGTTTATCGAAGCTGTAGAGAAGTTATTCGAAGTGACGCTTCAACTTGTCGCCATCCCTCCTTGGATCGACAAGATCTACAGAGTTAAACCAATTCAGGAGTTCTATGAGTGCATGGATGTGATGTACAGTTTTGCTGACAACTGCGTCGAGAAAAAGTTGGAAGAGATACGAGAAAAACTTGAAAATGGAGATGTACAAGACGAAGATGCGGCGGAGTTCTTGACCTTCTTGATCAGCAGAGATGACATCAGTTCTAAAGAAATAACAGCAAACTTAGTTGAAGTATTGATGGCTGCAGTAGAGACGGTAAGATATCATGAGATACATGTCGTCAATCACATTTGATGCAATTTTTGACTTACACCTTGTTTAAAAAAAGTACAGCTCAATAGCTTTTATTTGAATGGTCGCACTTCAGGATTTTATCCACAGACACAAAAGTTAGAACCACTTTGTACAGCATAATGAACAGTACCACAGGAAAGTACAGCTCAATAGCTTTTATTTGAATGGTCGCACTTCAGGATTTTATCCACAGACACAAAAGTTAGAACCACTTTGTACAGCATAATGAACAGTACCACAGGAAAGTACAGCTCAATAGCTTTTATTTGAATGGTCGCACTTCAGGATTTTATCCACAGACACAAAAGTTAGAACCACTTTGTACAGCATAATGAACAGTACCACAGGAAAGTACAGCTCAATAGCTTTCATTTGAATGGTCACACTTTAGGATTTTATCCACAGACACAAAAGTTGGAACCACTTTGTACATCATAATGAACAGTACCACAGGAAGGTACTGTTCATTAGCTCTCATTTGAATGGGCACACTTTAGGATTTTACCCACAGACACAAAAGTAATTATCACTTTGTACATCATAATAAACAGAACCACAGGATAGTATTGCGAAATAGCTTTCATTTAAATGGTCACAAAGACTTAGTCTGAAGCCAAGTGCCAGTCGCCTTCTCGCTCTACCCCCTGTGGGCGCATTCGCATTTGTGATGATCCGGCACAGACATAAAAGATAGAACTGCATGTTAACATTATTTTAATACGCAATTGTATTTTGCAGACCTCAAACACGATTATGTGGACTTTGTACTCGCTTGCAAGAAATCCCGACGTGCAAAAACGGCTTCACGAGGAAGTGACGTCGGTTCTCAAACCAGGAGAGCGTGCAACACCATCCGCTTTACAACACATGCCATTCCTTAGAGGATGTATCAAAGAGACCCTAAGGTAATCTGTCTGCCCCATTTATTACTACGGTTGAACTTCTATGTTCGACTACCTCTAAGCCACCTCGTGGCTTAAGCGACCACCTCTCCTAAGCGACCACTATTCCCAAATACCAAATTTCTTCAAGTCAAATCTCTATAGTCGAAACCCTTTCATAAGCGACCGCGACTACTTTTAGCGCTGGCTATTTGATTTTTTTAACCGCTGGTAAGCAACCACTCGCCTATATTTCGATGTAAATGCGGAGCAAATTGAATCGTGTGTTACAGAACAAGTTCAGGGCAAAAAACTACCACTCATCCGCTCGTCTGAGACGAGTATTTCTTGATCTCGGACAAGTGGATTTCCAAAAGCACTTGTCCGACGGGACGAGTACAATTTACCAGGAGAAATTTGTCTCGTTTTTCACTAGGTTGTAAGTTTCCCAAGCATCTCTGGACTTGGTAAACTAACCTGGTTTCCGCGAATTTCTGTTTCTTTTTACTCATAAACTTACCCGTTTTCCGACCGTGCAAATTTCTTGAGCGCATGTTTTTATTTAGCCTGGTTACTAAAGATAACCAAGATGGCCGCTTGTTTAAAGACTCTTCTTTGGCTTCGAATTCGTTCATCTTCGGTGTTCCTTCATTGCTGAAAGCTTCAAAATGTCCCACAAAGATAGGGAGCACTGTTTCAACAGAGGTATTTTGACAATTTGAGGCTAAATTTTACAATTTATAAACACAACGCTCACGTTCGTGCGTGACGAGAATACTTGTTTCATGTGGATCCTTATTCTGCAATTTGATTTTTGGCCTCGGAGGCACTCTGGTAGCTCTGTTAGAGAACAAGACTCGCTTTTCTACACCATCCAAAGTTAAAGAATGTTTGCTCCACATTGTACACCTCAAATAAATAGAATGTTCAATTTCAAGGCTCAAAATGTCTGGTCAACTTAAATCACCGAAAAGTATCATCTGTTTCAGATGTTCCCACAGATAAGCTGCACCCCCAATTTTGTGCAATTTTTACGGTACATTGTAAATTTGTTTTACCGCTACATTTTTGTTGGATTTATTCATTTTTTGGACGAGTGAATTTCACTTTCAGACAACCAAAATTTGAGTGGCACTCCAATGGACAAGCGAAAAGAAAAAAAAGTTTTTTTCCCTGAAGTTCAATAAAACTATGAATGAATTTTGTCCTTTTAACCACACCTTCAATATGATACAATATTTTGCGCTGATGGGTGCTTTGTATATTGAAATTGCTACAGGTAAGACCCTCTGTGGTCTGACCTGAGAAGGCCCGTTTACACATGCGATTTTTGTCGCTCTCTCCAATGCAACTTTTGTCGCAAGTGTATACTAGCGGCGATTTTCTGTGCAATTCGGGTGCGACATTTGCTTTGATTTGCTGTGATTTTGCAAAAATCGCCGCCAAACATGTTCGAAACCTCCGTCGCGCGACAAATCGCGCCCAAATCGCACTAATCGCACCTCTCATTAGCGACCACTTCCTGTATGCGACCACCTCCCGTAAGCGACCACCTCCCGTAAGCGACCATCCCCGTATGCGACCACCTTGGCCTTACATTTTTGGTTGTCGCTTGCGGAAGGATTGACTGTAAAATTATCCACGCATAAAAAATTATATATAATTATTACAGTATAACCCGCTTAATGCGGACACCCCGTTATTACAGACAATTTACTTAGTACCAACAGAAAGCCTATTCATTTTCCCTAAAACTAACTCGCGCGCTTAAGGTGGCTCGTAACAGTTTTTTTGGCGCGCGCCGACTGGGTTCTAAACACGCGCGGAACACACGAAAAAAATACAACTTGACAGCAATAAAAAAATGGCGACTGAATAGTATTTTCTCATTTCAAGTTTTCGTTCACTTGGCAGGCTGTTTATTTTACCGAGCTCGAAAAAAAAAGCTGCCTTTTCTGTGATCTTCTAGCCGGCTTCTGGTTTGGCTGATCATAGCGCAAAATACAGAGATCTTAGCGAACAAACACCGATAAACACGATCGACATTAACGCGGCGCCATGCGGATGTATAATTGACAACTAAAATAATTATCATTATTAAGCTTCAAAAATAAACTTTATTTCGAACCAGTTATAATAATATATACATAGGACTAGTTGGATTTATAAGAGTTCATCAGACTAAGTCTTTACCAAAATAACAACAAGGCTACAAAAATATAAAGAAGCACGAAGTAGAAACGAATGAATACAAAGCGAAGTTACGTGTAATAAAAAGGAAAATAAACGGAATAAATGTCGGGTATAATGAAACTACAGCTGAGAACTGCAGCCATCAAGACAAACTGTAAACTCGACATTTTGTATGATGAACCAAGGTTTGTAGAATCATATTTTCCTTAGTTGGGAAAAGATTTGAGAGTACTTACAGCTATTCCCATGCAGCAAGTCTCCAACGAATGCCTGCTCAATTCTGACGCCACGAAGAACGAAACATTCCTAGGACTAGACTTCAAAGTGAATTGTAGAACTGTCAACAAAACATCAAGCTATCGATCACGAGCAAGTGAGCTAATTATATCGCCATGTATTTTTTTCCTCGTGTTCAGCAACAAGTCGTTGAATTCAAGCGACGAAAACGGCCCGATAAAAAAATCCATGGCTCAAAACGTCGCTGGCAGTGATTTCAATTACGATGATCTTTGTAAAACTAACTCAACTTTTGGAAAAAAAAAAAAAGTCTGCACTGTGATTAATCCACCGTCAATTTTATCATCATGAACACATGAACAAAGACTGAAAGAGAATACTTTCCGACATCTTTTAGCACAAAGAAGAAAACAACCGTGAATAATAAGAGCGAATGTGATGCAAAAATTCAACATAATAAAGCTCACCATTCCCCCTTCTAACAATACATTATGAGGAAACCTAATGGCAAGTTCTGAAGTTCCATAAAAGAGAAAAAAGCGTAAAAGCTTACTAAATCCACGGCAAGGAAGCGAAAACGTTTGCTCGATCGCACACAATGTGGCCTGTAGGTGTCTGCGCTTGTACACGCAAAGGTCAGCGGTAATCCTGGTTGAGCATGAGTAAATGTCGATCTTGCACAATCCAGATTTTGAATTGCGCGAGTTCACGCGTGGATATTGTGAAACTCACGAAGGCTTTCACAAGTGAATAAGCCCGGTGACCCCCATTTTTTATTGTTTCAATATTTTTTCCTTATTAAGAGGAAAAGTCACACAAAATTTTAAAAAATTCTGTGGAGGGAATTTTTCACCACTCACAAATTGTCTTTTTTTACGTTTTTAAAAAATCTGCTCCAAGGAATTTTTTTAAAATAATTTTACACTTTCGTCTTTAAGTGCCAAAAGTTTTCACGTTAAAAAAAAAATGGAGGTCACCGAGTTAATTTTTGAGTTATAAGCCTCAAAAGCTAAATAGTAGGTCTGAATGATCCCCACATATCGTTACCATGGTAACCATCGATGACAAAATAACAGTCACTTTTGGTCAACAACTAAATGTACATTTTAATTTTACCATAATTTAATTATGACCTTGGCCTAATGTTTTGTTGTAATTTTCCAAAGTTTATACAGTCAAAAAGCCGAAAACTGTTACGAGCCACCTTAATACGAACATCCGATTAACACGGACTCGCGCTTAATACAGACTTCCGCCTAATACGGACACCCCGTTTCTACGGACACTTAGTTTCTTGTACAAAGCCACTTCATTATCCCTGCTTTATGAGACGGACACCCCGTTTTTACAGACAGTTTTCTTGGTCTTATCTGGAAGCCCGTACACTTTCTCCGGCTAAAATTCACCCGCTGAATACGGACATCCCTTTATTCGGGACAGTTTTCTTCCTTCAAACCAAGAAAAACTAAGGTCAATATTGTGATCAAAATTTTTTTCACTTTGTTTCTCTTTTTTATTTGAACTCGTTTATGGTTACTTTTTAACAAAACAATTGTTCTACTCGGGCTTGCCGGATATGAAATGATTATAAACAAATTTCTTATCCGTCAGGCCCACGTGGAAGAATTGTTAATTATTGCTGTTCATTAGTTAAACACGAAGTTCCGGTATAAAAGGCTGAGCTCCTCCCCCATTTCACACCTTTTGGGTGTGAAATGCAAATTTAGGCGTCCTTCAGTCACAAAACGTCGTTAACTTGCACGTCCTTTGAACATAATTTGCTTCAAAAATCTGATTCTGATATAGCTTTTATAAAGTTTTTCCAAATTGTGTTAGCAATGGTCTCAGTAATGACGCATGTTTTTTGTCGGTTGTTAATGCTTCAGTGGTTGATTGACGACTGGAGGTGAGAATGGCCAGGCCAGGCTCCTTTTATACCCGAACTTCGTCTTTAAAATAATTCTTGTGCTTGTCTTTAGGTTGTATCCAGTCGCCTTTGTAAATGGTCGCTTTCTCTTAGAAGACGTAGTCATTCAAGGCTATCGTATTCCTCCAGACGTAAGTCGGCCAACTACCTAACAGCCCTAAAAGTGCTTTCACTGCAGTGCACATGTGGCATGTTGTTCTTGCAACCTGCAATCCCGCGCTGTTCATCGAGGAAAGAAAGAAATCGCGCATGTAACGCTGTTTCTTTTTTGTGATTTTTATCCCAGAGAAAGTTTGAAGAAGAAAATCGTAAGTGCTACGGGGGTTTGGATACCCGATCTTAAGTAGCATATACTTTGGCGATTTTATAACTCTGTTTTCTTTGTATTTCATGATCAGTTCGAGAAGCTATATCAAACACTCGAAAGAGTGTTTCATCAGGTATCCAAACACCTCGAAGCAGATTTAAAACAACTTGGCTGCGCCTCGTGTTTTCAAGCCACTTCTCTGTGTTTGGATATCCTGATGAACCACTCTTCCCCGTATTTGATATATCACTTGGATACTCGTTCAACACTCTTTCCCTTAAATACAGCGAAAACGAAGGAATAAAAATGGTCACCCAAATATATAATAGTTAGGTCGCGGGAGATACCTGGCCATGAATATATTTATAAGGCAAAATTTTGGCAGGGGTGTCACTTTTAAAAGCTTTATATCTTGGGTCTTTAGAAGCCGATTTCACTAAAACTTGACAGATATATTGAAGAATAATGAGATGTGAGAGTTCACGAGTACTAGTTATTCTTTATTCAATGAATCGCACTTTACGGTAATGTTGTAATGTACGTAAGGTAAAATTTGTAAAACGTGATTTTGTGTCCAAGTTTGCTCCTCGAGAAGAACACAAAGCAGTGATAAATATTTAAACTACCTGCGCAGCGTTATACTGAATGATGAAATGACAAAAATGTGTTAAATTTGACGCTGTTTGTAGAATGATCTTTCCCGACGTTTCGGCAATGCTGCCTTCTTCAGGTTAGTTTTGTACCCTGAAGAAGGCAGCATTGCCGAAACGTCGGGAAAGATCATTCTACAAACAGCATCAAATTTAACACATTTTTGTCATTTCATCAAGAACACAAAGCAAGTTGACTTCTCCACTCACTGATCCGTCAAAATCTCTATTGTATTATATCTGAAGCCATTTTTGTTATTTCAACTTTAATTAAAAGTTATTAGCTTTTAAGGGAGTAAAATTGTCCCTGTTAGAATTTGAAGCCTCATATCTTCCCCTTGAAAGCCTATTTTAACGTTTTGCGTCGGAAATGACGATCTACAATATACCTCCCTGCCGTGTCATCTTATGAAATTCTATATCCCGCCTCGCTGAATTGTTGGACACAGAATTGCTTGTTTTTACGCTTCCGAAGGCTTCCCGAGCAAACACGAATGCAAAAGTATATTTATGGTAATTTTGCTAATTTTAATCCACAGGCTATTGTCGACACTTCATACAGAAAGAACAATGCGTTGCAATATAGTGTATTTTTCCAGACAGCGCTTTGCATTATTGATGCAGAAACATAACGGAGCCTGTTCGTGAATATTTCGCGCGTTTTCGGTATCAGCCGTCGCACTTCGTGCATAGTCTTTTCGTACTCTTTTTTTGATCTTGATGAATTATTAATGTATAAGAAACCCTCTTTCTCGTGTTTGGTATATTATTTTGGACCCTCTCGTTAGGGCAATGCGTGGGTTGGCACAATATGTCCAAACCACATTATCAACGTCCTTATGATTTCTTATGTTTTTCTCTGTTTCTCCTCCAGACGATGATTTGTACCCCTCTGTACGCAATGGGCCGTGATCCTCAGCTTTTTGATGACCCGCTGGCATACAAACCCGAGAGGTGGCTGAGGGATGATACACACAAGCCCCCATATCACGCTTTTGCCTTCCTCCCCTTTGGATTTGGCACCAGAATGTGCCTGGGTAATGCGTCAGTCAATTCGAGCAGTGCCATGCTCCCCCCTCCCCGGACGCAACCCCTGGTTATGGCATTTTATGAAAAAAAATTGGTACATACCCCATGCCGGATCAAAAAAGCTGTGTAAATGCCCTGGGGGAAAAGTAAAAAAAAAAAAAGAAGAAAGAAAATTCTTCGAATCTTAGCCTGTTCCAGGCGTTCAGATAGTGGGGAAAGCGCGCACCGCTCGCTTTTCTTCGCGCCTTCCCCAACTATTCGTGCTTTCCCCACTATCTGAACGCCTGGAACAGGCAATTCGAATCTCAACTCATCCAAAAGTTCTTTGAAGGTAAACTAAGTTAACAGAGAAGTGTTTTTCCATAGTTTTCCTCTAATTACCAATAAGAGCAAGTTCACAACAAGGATTCTTTGAGGTCGAAAACACGAGGATGTCAAATGCCCCGGGTACACTGAGGGTAGGCTAACCCCGACCCCGTGATTCGAACGTGGGCAAATACCAGACTGATGCCCGACGTAGAGTGGGGGGGGGGGGGGGGGTACTGCTGGTATTGACTGGTACATAAGTACATACATTGCTGGCAGGCTGGGCAATGGCTTGACAGGAAGCATTATAATGTCAAGTAAGAATATGGATAGATGATCCAGTTGTAAACCCTGTTCTCAGGATTAAACGTTGGACGAGGTTCTTGTTTCTCTTGTTCAAAAGCTTTCTACCTCCCCCCCCCCCCCCCCCCCGGGACTCCCTTATAAAAGACAAGGGTGCGCGTCGTACCCGCTTAGGGTGCTAAACTCTAAGTGACCACCATTAGAATTACCGCAGTACAGGAACTTTTAGAATTGGTACCTCTTAGGGGTAAAAATTCTTTCGAGCCATGCCTATCAAACAAGATTCTTGTACCTTTTTGGGATGTCTTTCGAAAATTTCCGCCAAGCACCTCCGTCATTTTTATATGGGAGTCCCCCCGGGAATTTCGAAGCCCCAACAAGCGCACCTCCCCTAAATTTGTTTTGTTTCTATTTTTGTCGAACAGGGCGCCGTGTGGCCGAATTAGAGATGCATCTTCTTCTATCACAGGTAGGTTGTAACTTGGATTCTAACTAGGGCACTGATTTACTCATTCACTTCACCTCTCTTCATGCTCTACATATACGTAAATGACTGGCAAAATCCTTACCATGACAGTTCGCAAGTGCGAAAATAAGTGCAGTAATACAGGGGTATGTGCAGTGCTGGCTAATAAAAGATAAAACTAGTAGTTATCAACTATTAGTAAAATGCGTTCGCACACCGGATCATGTGACTGATGCATGACAGCGAGGCCAAAGTAGATACCATTTCCCGCACGGTTTGCCCCTGAATAGAACAAAACAATCTTCGGGGGGCTAAAGTGGCGTCGAAACAGAGAAACAGATGAAAGCTGAATTCAATCCGGCTACTACACAGGACACCCAACACGAGATTAGGATTGCGCGAACGCAATAAAATAAAAATGCAAACAAGCAGATGGGCATTCACAGCCGACTTGAAGCACTCTGTCGATTCCACTCAGGTATTAAAATGTTCCACCATTCGCTGATGGTTCTCGGCCAAAAATTGTACTTGTATTCATCGCATGATACTTGGACGGGGATGAATTTTAAATGGTGGGAGTGACGGGTTCGTTGGAAAACTTGGTGCTGAACAGTCTCTCTTTAAAGGGAACCTGAATTAATATAACAAATTGACGTTAAATTGTTGGAAATAACGTCTAAATTTATTTTTTTTAAACAAGTGCAAATATAATTTAAGTGTACAAAAAATGGATATGAATATCGCCTATTTTCGCTTTTAAATTTCCCGCGCGCTAGACTGCTAGCAGTCCCTCTCTGGATAGTCGAACGGGCGAGCAAATACGCGATCGGCGATCATCCGAGCTAGCGAAGGTAACCTCGGCTCGTTCGCTTGCTTTAGTCTCGCCGAGCTTGTTTTTGTGATTAGCTCACCCGCTCGATTAACTGAAAAGGGACAGCTAGCAGTCTACCCGCGCGCCGCCATTTTGAATATTTATGACGTGCTACGGTTGTCTTATTGCTGCATTCAAAGAACGTCGATTCTTAACAATAGCGGCAACCGTAACACGTCATAAATATTCAAAATGGCGGCGATCGGGAAAAAATAGGCGAAATTAATATCCATGTTTTTGTACACTGAAAAAATATTTCCATTTGTTATTAAAATAATCGAATTTTCGACTTTATTTCCAACAATTTAAGGTCAATTTGTTATGACAATGAAGGTTCCTTTAATATCTACATTATTCCTATTTCAGGTCTCCCAGAACTTCTGGCTTGAATCACTTAATGAAGTCATACCAGTGATAACTTCGCTTTTGGTGCCTGATAAGAAGCTCGAGTTAAGATTTGTAGATCGTTAAGCAAGCGGTTGTAATTCCCGTAGCTTGCGCGTAAATACATCCTGTTTCTATCCTTTTCGGCAGTAACAAATTCACAGTCATTTAAAGTGTCCCTATGATCAAATTTTTGATTTTCATTTTTTTTTTTACATTGTCGTGTACTATTAGACTTTCGTACTCATCTTGCCAAATTTCAATCCATTACGAACATCAGAAGTCACTTTATTTTAACATTTATTTCCGAGAATTTACGGCCGCCATTAATCAACCTTGTTCCAAGGCTTGGTTGCGAATGGGACAAAGTGACGTCAAAGACTCAAACATACCTCACGGGTTGAAATTATAATAACAATCAGCATAGAAAATTGAACGAAGAACAAGTCCAAAGTTTTTGTTGCTTTTCGCGTGATTTTCAATACTTATTGTTATTATAATTTCAACCCGTGAGGTATGTTTGAGTCTTTGACGTCACTTTCTCCCATTTGCAACCAAGCCTTGGAACAAGGTTGATTAATGGCGGCCGTAAATTCTCGGAAATAAATGTTAAAATTAAATGACTTCTGATGTTCGTAATGAATTGAAATTTGGCAAGATGAGTAAGAAAGTCCAATTGTACACGAAAATGTAAAAAAATGAAAATCAAAAATTTGATCACAGGGGCACTTTAAAAGGCACTTTATGACTTATGGTTATTATGGGAGGAAAACTTTGCATAAGCCAACGTACATAAGCATATAAATAATTCATAAGGTAAGTGAAACATTGAATAAAAATGTCAAACGTTAAAATTGTAATAATAGATAAAAACATCAATAGGTAACTCTCTTAGCTAACAAGAAATGATTCAAAAAGGAATTCTCTAAGTTTCTTTTTGAAAGTACGCAGGCTGTCTGCAGCAGTAATCGCACGTGGCAATGAGTTCCAGAGTTTAATTGCTCTATATAGAAAAGTTCGCTGACCTGCAGCCGATTGATAAGCTGGAATATTTAGACTTCTAATACACCTGTAGGATTATATACATGTAGCTGTTAGTAATAAGTATAGTAAATAAACCTCTTCCGGTGGCTGGTACATCGGACAATTTGATATCACCTGGTGTATCAATGAATTTTTATTACGTTGGTTCACGTTTCAATGAAACATGTTTCAATTCGATTTCAATTCATTGTTCACATTAGTTGTTAATTTCAAAACACGTTCCATGTTTGGTTCTATAGTTTATGCTGTTTTACGGAAGAGCCATAAGCTCGCATAAAATCTGTATTATTATACATGAAACGAAAAAAAAACAGAGCTCGAACTCGCTGTTTCACGATTTTGTGGAACGAAAGGGTAATGCTGTGTTTTACAAGGAGAGGCATGTATGCTAAAGTGTTATGTCTGGCTTAGTTCGAAATTACCTCGTGAGGTAGTTTCAATCATGCTCTGAATAAACGCGACAGTGAGATTGCAATAGGCAGACTTATTACAGCGCTCCAGGTATACGGAAAATATAGTCACATAAATTGAAATTGGCGCTTTCAGCTGTGATACCTAGCCTGCCTTACATGAACAATGAGCGCTGTGATTGGTCAACAGTTGTCATAGTGATGATACTGAAATCCCCTCCTAGTAGGGTAACGATGACAACAGCCGTTACACTTCACGTGTTCGTTACCCTCCCCGACGGGAGATGTGTCTGTTTGTGATTCTAGGCTCCCTGCTTGTACTGGTCTCTTCTCACTCTAACAGCAAAGATAAATCGAGATCGCTGTGTCCGGAATATCCTTCTCGTCTTTGGTCCCTTTTCTGTGAAGACACATCATTAGGAAGCCTTACCACAGGTTCATGTGATTCAAAGTTAGCACGGCCCTATGGTCTTAACCAGGCAACCAGTCTAGCGCGGGCGGGAAATAGGGTGCGCAAAGCGTTGTGGGAAGGGTGTAAAACGCGAAGCGCCGTCCACCGAGTGGAAATCAAACGCCATCAAAATCAAACGCCATCAAACGCCATCAAACTTCATGACTTTTCGTAAAATATATCTGGCAACAATTTGGTATGACATTTTATTGTTCACGTGACTTGATGTTTCCATGGCAACAATATTTGGACGGACATAGAATTTTTGAGAAGGTCGTTTTCATTTACTCTTAGGCGTAATATCTGGCTCTGGGTGTTTGGGGGTTTTAAGCAGCGCGGCATTACAGAGATTTCTTTCGTTCTCATACCGTTTGTGCGAATTCGCTTGCTTATGACGAACTATTTAAGGTGGCTGAACACAGTTTGCACGCGCTCTTCAATTTCAGCTGCTTACGTGAGTCAGCACGTGCAGAGTTTTGAGAAAAACAAACGTGGCGCTTAAGGTTGATTTCAGTGTTGCCTTTCATTGTTGTCTTTCAGACAACGGCCCAACTTGAACGATTTTAAAACATTTTTCTGTGTGAAAGATTATAATGAAACAATGATCATTTAAGTTTTTATAGCATTCTATTATTACGTGTAATTTAGTTAAGTTTTATAGTTCAATTTTTAGTTTAATGTAGTTTGATTAATCTAAGAAACTTTGATCGTAGTTTTCATTGTACTTTATCTTTCTTAGTTAAGTAGTTCTACAGGTAATGTACTCTAGTGTAAATTCACACGACTCCTAGGAAGACCATGTAATTATGATACGATTTCGTGTATAAATAAAGATTGATGATGATGATGATGATGATGGTGATGATTTAAATCTCCGCTTCTTCAGTTCTGAAACCCGAAGTGACAAACATCTCGCATTGCTCCCACATTGATAAAAACGTATGACATTCCACGAAGCAAGACTTTATCCCTGAAAGCTCTTCTTTTTCCACTAAAGCGGCTTCTGATTATCCCTGTCTTGAGTGGCAAACCGCGGAAAAATACAGGAAAATAACGACTTCAATTTAAACGGTTTTTTTCCGCTTAGTAAACACAGGAAAACATCAAAGTACCTTTCCTGCTCAACGCGTACGGCAGCGGGCACACGGACCGACGCGCCCGCTAAACATTCCGCTGGCCATGACCATGAAAAATGACGGGCATAGGTTCTATGAGTATGGGGCTACGCAGCGGGCCTTCGGCCCGCGAGAGCTCCGCTATTAAAGCTGGTTTTGTCTCTGACAGTTGAACTTTGAGTATCAAGGGCAACAGATTGTTGAACCAGTGGTATCCAGTCTGATTTGACGTGGAATTGATGTGGTTCTTTATTTTGCCCATGGAAGATATATTTTAGGCGCATTCGTCTTGCAAAGTTTCCAAAATCTTGCAATAATTGGCGCCTAATTTTTCCTTCATTGGCTGTAGGGTGTTGGGATGAAGTCCCTTTGATATTAGTCCGACATGATCGTCTGTCAGTTCATGGGTAGATAGGTTTTTGATGTATTTGTGGTTTACCTCTGTTGCTTTAGCTTTTCAGATACCACGCAGCTCTTTACAACCTCTAATTTCATTGGACCTGTATATCATGCAGCTCTATTGTTTTTAGGTCTAGGGTCTATTGTTAGCCATTGTTGTGTTGTTTGTTCTATTGTTTTCTCAGAAAATCAGAGAAGACCTTGTAAGAGCTGCGTACTGCCCCTAGCTTTTCGCCTCAAAGCCATGTTTTTTCTTCGTTCAATGCGTTTCATGTTTTTTATATTCCTTATATTGTTACCCTTATGGTTGTTTGTTTTGCCATGAGTGGCTTTTGGGGACCCAGTGAAGGCACACGGGTAATGTTCATCGTGTTTATTGTTTTGCATTTGGTATATCATTTCTTTTAGCTCGGACATTCGTTTAGTGAGTTCGGCTAGGCTGTTTACATTGTTGCGTTTTACAATATTGCCTATAGATGCCGGGTGCTTTTTATTTGTCCTGACACTATTTCGGCGAGAGCTTTGTTTCTTTTGGCTGTTTGTTTTTCGAAACGCCTGTTGTGGAAACTGATTAATGCTTTAACAAAATCTTGTTCTGCTTTTTGCTTGATCGTTTTTACGTCTTCAAAAAAGACATTGTCTGCCGGCACGTTGGCCCATTAAACCACTTGAGTGGAAGCGATACATTGACCACATTTTTTTCTCTGTGGAACACAACCACACCGGAATCGAAATTGAGATGTTTATCGCACAAGCTAACAATTTTCATCCTTCAATTAAATTCACGGCTGAAGTTTCAGAAAGTGAGATCACATTATACTCCTCGACACTGTTATACAGCTGTTTGATTAAACGTTGTCATTGATCGGTCTCATCCCTACGCGACCAGACCGAAAAGGATTATGGGGAGAAATCAATTCACATTCAATAACTGCACATCAAAATACGGAACGTCCTTATCGAAGCGACTCTGGTTGTCTTTGCGTAACACGCGAAGACAAACATGAGTTTTGTTCTCCGTTGTAAACGCGATATAGAATAATTAATCATGCATTTTAATTCACCCATACTCCCTTTCGGTCTGGTCGCGTAGGGGTAAGACCGATCAGTGACAACGTTTAATCAAACAGCTGTATACAAAGGGGAAAGATAAAAAAACGAATTGCGAATCTACGTTTGATGTACGTACTCATTTTAAATCGACTGAAAATTTTCAATACACACATTACACGTCTTGCCATCCAGTAGGCGTGAAAAGAGGCTTTATCAAAACGCTGAAACCGCTTATAAAATGGTTCTTAAAATGCTTGCTTGCTTGATAAACTTTAGTTACCTAAATCAGCAAAATTATGACGTACTTTGCATACTATTGCATAATCAAACCGTAATAGCAATTATTCAGTATTCGAAAATAGAACAAAACCCAAAATTCATACCGTATTTTGCTCTTCCATACTCTTGAATCATCAAACCGAAAGATTTTTACTTACCTAATCAGCAAAATCTCATCTCTCTTGCGTACTGTTGCATAAT